>MU751626.1:3472-25690 GCA_026770625.1 Nicotiana glauca
ATTGAAACAAAACTATTTTTGGTATTTTTCGAGTTTAAAAATGACTACAAAACATTAATAAAACTATTTTTTGTAATTTTCATTTTTATATAAAGATGAAAATATAAAGTACTATTTTTGTATTTTTCAAGTTTATAATGACTACAATACATTAATAAAACTATTTTTTGTAATTTTTTATTTTTAGGTAAAAATAAAGTAAAAGAATAAAAATTAGCTGAGATAGCTATATTAGGCCTAAACTAAATATTTTACGCTAAAATATAAAAAATCTCGGGGATGGTCAAAAATCACGCGTCTAATGCACCAAGGCCCATTAATGGATTGATTACATTCCTTTCAGCTTTCACGTCGAGGTATCCTATCAACAAAATTTAGATTTAACATAAACAATAGAAATCCAAAAAGGTTCATCAGAGTCGGAAGAATTCAATTTGACTGAAACCTGCTGTTCATATTCAAAGTGAATTTGAATCTTCAGAGAGTGACCCGAAAATAACCATATTTTACCATTAGTATTGGAAGGATGTCCGTCAAAGCCTAGGTAAGTTTTATAATTTTCTACCTCAACTGAATCCACAAAAGGTTCTTGTAAAGCAATGATTTGTAAGTTAAGTAATTTTGATAAAAAATTCAATCTTTCAAAAGCTCCCCTGGATTTTACTCACCTAATATTACATATAATAGCAATAATCATTGGGAAATATTAAGGGTGTTACCAGTTTGCTTAGTTTTGACTTTGGCCCTCGTAAGACGGTCACTTTCAGTGATGACAGTTTGCTTCTGATTTTCTCCTCTTCTGGGTGATAGTCTGCTCCTCAAAATCAAAGAACTTATTTGTGCAGTAACCACATCGTCCACCTTTTGCTCATGCTATGAAGTTTTAGGGGCAAATATCTGAATAAGAGCTTCTTCATCTGTGGAATTACATTCTACATATTCTTCTTCCTCTTCCCTATCAGTTGATTGATAATCCTCTTGGTTACCATCTGAAGCATATTCACTAGACTCATCCACTTCTAGGGGTGGTTCATCATGGATTGGACAATCTCCCTCAATAGACTTTAGTTGGTCAGCTATTTCAATAGACTCTACTTGAACCAGATCATTACTCTTGTTTACCTGATTATGTGAGTTTTGAATATGTTCCTGGAAAACAAAAATTTGTTTATCACCACGAGTCTGATCAATATGCACAACATTCTGACCAGGGCCCCAAAGATAAACTTTGAGGTCGATCCCATTTAAATCAAAGTTTTTGTTACTGTCAACATTCATAACTCCTCCTAAGGGAAGCGATTGGTCCCTATGTGCACCCTGACTCCCTTTGATAGCAACACTTGAATTGAGTTCTTCTGTACCTTCATCATTCAATTGCGCCAGGTTTTGAAAGGAGTTATTAATGGGAACAATAGCTCCATTATTTTTTTCACCAACTTTTGGAATTTGCCTCTCAATAGAAATTGTTGGAGCAGTCTTTATCCTAAGACTAGGACCAACAGTAGGTGGTAAAACATTTGTGCCTAGAACACTAGAGATGTTAACCAAATTCTCATGAAATCTCCTCTTCTGAGAGAGGCACCTATCCTTGGAATTCCCTTGATGTTTGAAAATAAAAAAGTATTCTGGGGTATAATCATATTCAATCGCTTGCCAAAATCCACCTTGTTCGATTCCCCCAACTTCTTTAATTCCAACCCATATAACGTCCTTCCTCTGAATCGCCAAGTCAATTCCACCTTCACCTTCGCAAAGTTAGGCCTTGATTTCACAATAGTCGCCTTATCCAGCATCAATAACTTCCCAATAGGTGGGGATATTGGAAAGTGTTTGAGATTTATTGATCAGAACCTGAACTTAGAGGTTGAGATTTTCCACTTCGATGGTTGTTAGATATGGATTCCTAATATATTGTATCGTATTATATTTTATTGTATTCGATCAATACAATATTTCAATAGATTGTATGGTTTGTCATCATTTCATTTTGTGATATTACGCACCAGCAATATGAAGAATAAACTTGTAAAAATTATAAAGACTATTATTATACGAGGTCAAATTATTATATAAAGGGGTAGGATCAAGATAAAATAATATTATTTAATAATAATAAAGGGTGAGATGAGAGAAAAAGATAAGGTAACGACGCGATCAAATCAAATCGGTCATTATATAAAGTGACACTTTTTTCATGGCCCAAAATTCATGAAAGGTTGTGATGACGATGGACACAGATGTCAAGCAAGCCAACATTAAATAGTTAATTATATTCTCATTGTAATATTTCTAAAATCATAAATTTCCTTCAATTTAACCAGTAACAAAAGAGATATATAGAATAATAGAATTATTTTCCAATTTCAATACTGAATATTCCACAATTATCCAGAACCCGGTGTCATAAGTGCATGAGCAATTACAAGGATTTAAAATACAATACAATAACTGTCAGTAATACAAATCTGGACAGAAAAAAATACAAGTACTATGAAGGAGACTCTGTTGGTTGCGGATTGCCTCATAAGATGCAGCTCATCTAAGTCCCCGTATCACCCATGGCGCTGCGTCCACAAGGCCACTGAACACACATGTGCGTGTACAACAAAATATACAGCAAGTGTAGTATGAGTACGAAAATAACGTGTACCCAGTAAGTATCCCGTCTAACCTCGAAGAAGCAGTGACGAGAGGCCGACTCCGACAATTACTAGTGATCCATTAATATAATAATATGAAATTCTAATTAGGCATGATATACAACAATAAACTCAGAACAAGAAATAACTGCACAAGTCTTCCCCTTAATTAAGAGTTTAAATCACTTCTATCCTTTAAAATATTTGATCACACAAACAATGAACTTATATCAATTACAAAAAAGGACTTTCAGTTCTATTATCACACACAAATACCACCGAGTATGTTCGGTCCGATATAACATAAATGTAAATTGTGCACTGCCGAGGGTTGAACGGCGCAAACTATAGATGCGTATATTTACCCCGCTCGCGAATCATACATGCGACATGGTCAAACATAAATTTAAGGAATTTACCCCGCTCACGAATCATACATGCAACGCGGTTACACGTAGATTTCTTAAGTTATTATAATATTCTTCAATTCATTTCAAAGTACGAAATTCAAATGAAAACTTTTAAGCTCCCAATTTTTCCTTAATTTCAACTCATTTAAAAATATTTAATAAGCTAATTCAATCTCGCTTCCTCTCAAGGAAAACGATAAACATAAATCAACAACAATATCAACAAGACATGATATAAGCCTACCCAGACATAGGCATTGCTAGCAACCATGTATGGAATCTCGTCACCTCGTACATACGCAACCCTCACAAATAGAAGCACATAATAATTTTGGTTCACCTATGGAGTTAATTCTCTCTTACAAGGTTAGAAAGGAGACTTATCTCACTCCGAAGCTCCATATACGGCTCCCAAACCCTTCTGGCGACTCAAACTGATGCTCAACACTCAAACTAGCAAATAAATGTGCAAACTCATAAAAATATAATCTAATACTTGCAACAATTCGATTTAATAATTTTCCAACTCCACTCGAAAAGTTGATAAATTCACTTTCAGTCCCACATGCCCCAATTTCAAAAGTTTTCAAGATAAACTTTACCCATAATCCCGCGAACTCAAATATATAATTTATTCTCAATTCCATGCCCAAATTCGTGGTCAAAATAAAAAAAAATACCAATTTCTAGGTTTCCACTAAAACCCCACAATTTCTACAATTTTCCATGTTCAAATCCTTATACAAATCATGTATTTAACTTGTAATATGTGGGAGTCACTTACCATGACATAGATGAAAAAAATCTCCCTTCCAAGAGCTCCAAATCGCCCAACCAATTGAAAAATGGAGGGAAATGGCAAAATCCCGTCTTTAAAAATGACAATGCCTAGCACTGCCTTTCTTCGCCTTCGCGACCATAGCCTCCTGTTCGCGAAGGCTCTCAGTCTCCCCTACTTCGCATTCGCGGTTGGAGCTTCGTGTTCGTAAAGGCCAATGGCTCCAGGCCCTCAGTCCTCCTTCCCTTTTCTCGTTCGTGTAGCCTTAGCCGTGGTCGCGAAGGCTTACCCAACTCCTTCCTCGTGTTTGCATCCACTGCCTCATGTTCGCGAAGGCCTGATCCCAGCCACCTCAAAGTTCCTCTTCGCAAACGAGGGACTCCCTTCGCGTTCGCGAAGAAGGAAACCAGATACAGCAACGACTGCAACAGTTCACCCAACTAGGTCCAGAAACCGCCCCAAAACACACCTGAGGCCCTCGGGACCCCGTCCAATCACACAAACCAATCCCATAACATAACACGGACCTGCATGATGCCTCAAGTCACATCAGACAATGCTAAAACCATGAATCACACTCCAATTCAAGCTTAATGAAGTTTAAAATTTCAAACTTCTACATTCGATACCGAAACCTATCAAATCACGTGAAATTATTTTCAAATTTTGCAAACAAGTCACATTCGATATTACAGACCTACTCCAACTTCTGAAATTAGAGATATCAAAAATTCCACTCCCGGTCAAGCTTCTCAATAACTTTCAAGTTTTTAACTTTCGCCAAATGACTACGAAATGACCTACGGACCTCCAAATCCACATCCGGACGCGCTTCTAATACCAGAAGCACCATAAGGAGCTATTTACGGACTCGGAATCCCAAATGGACATCGATAACATTGAAATTCACTTCGACCAAAATTTATGAATTTCTTCCAAAATGCCAACTTCCATAATAGTCGCTGAAATGCTCCCAGGTCATCCAAATTCTGATCCGTACATATGCCCAAATTCAAAATCATCATACAAACCTGCTAGAACCTTCAAATCTCAATTTCGAGGTCATTACTTTATTTCCAAATTGACTCTAACTTCCCGAATTTCAATTCCGACCACGCGTACGAGTCATAATACCCGAAGTGAAGCTTCTCCTAGCCTCAAACTGCCTAACAACGTGCTAGAGATCAAAATACCGGTCGGGTTGTTACACTTTTCATCGTTACATAACGACTGATTTGACAATACAATACAATAAAATTTAAGTAACGATCAAAATAAATATTATATTTAAAGTAACAATACAATACAATACAACATGTAACAACCATCCAAACTAGCTATAAGCAATTGGAAGATTGGACCAAAAGTGCACCACTTTTTAAAACTATAATGACCATTAGTGTTCCATTGTATATTTAAGGGATGGCGATTTTGAGCCTAAGTCCAAACTTAAGGGATTATTTTAGGCCTTTTCTCTATTGTGTGGCAAGCATGAATAGATACTAAAGTCTAAGGTGTGGATTGTTGAAGATTTCTAGTTGTCGACGTCCCTAATTAGACTATATATTTGTTCAACCAAAATATGTTAAGCTATTTGATTAAATCATTAATAATGATAAGAAGAGTGAATCTTAGTTAAGGATAATAAATCTAGACCAAATACTAAATGAAGTAGGCAAGATGGATGATGTTAGTTAGTATGTTTGAGCTGATCAAATGCTCATAAATGCAACAACATGAATGTATAATAAATATAGATTGATGCAACTTAGCATAACAAAAAGGGATTTACTTCCCAATAATTGTGAGACTCAAACGATTCCTTCCTTTGACAACAACATGGAATGAATGGCATAATAGAGAGTTTTGGGATCCTTGGATTTTGCAAATACAAAACTAAAAATGTGAGCTTGAACAAGGTAATCAATTAATACGACAAATTTTGTGAACTCTTTATATAAAAAGTGCTCTTATCAAGAAGTGAATATCCCCTTTTGTTCTCTATCTCTTCCTATTTATAAGGGACATTTCCCAAAAATCCTAAAAAATACAAAGCAAGGAATATCCAAAGGAATATTCCTTATGCCTATATTCGAACTTATGCTATTGTTGTCTCCTCGTCCTAGCTGCCCATCTTTAGAATCAATCGTCTTGAGAGCGACCCTTAGTTGTTATACCATGGTCGAACCCATCCTTTATCTTACAAATATATTACCACTGATACGCCAAATTTAGACCTATACATAAAGTCCCTCAACATGTTCTCACGCCTTCATAAGCGGACTTGATTTGCCTTCATTTAAGAAGAATTTTTTTTGTTAAATAAGCAGGGTCGACCAAGATGGAGAGAACAACGCGACTAGTGGAGTTGTGATTAGTGTGGCTACCATGGGATGACATCATAGCCACGCACGTCATCATTATAAATCTTCCCGAGATAACATCTGCGTGCATGTCGCTTCGATTTTAGTGTCATTGAAAATCCTTTGCTTCTATTCTCGCCCCACCCAGCCCAATAAATAGATGAGGGTTTCATTTTTCAGAAGTTGTCACCCTCCCTTCTCTTGCATGAACACTATTCTCCTTTGATCTTCTTTGCCAGTGTCTGTTCTTGACTTTTCTTTCACGATTCCATATCTCCCATTCTTACCTAGTTATTACCTTCTTTTTCAGGTTTAGTAGTATACCTTTTATTGTCAAAATTGCTCAACCCCTTCGTATTCACGATGAAAATTCTGATGCCACTCCGTTATCAGTGACCCCTCCTTCCGATGGTGAGGATCTCATGGCTGAAGAGGATGAGAGTTTTCCTACCGTGGAGGAGGTAGTCCCCAGAAACCCCTTATCTAGAAACGATTTGCTCAAGGAACCTGCTCTTGTACCTGCTCAGTGATTTCCAAGACTAGACCATCTCATATAGCTGAGCTTGGTCTACATTCGCATCCCTTCCCACGTCAAGATAGTGCCGGCTAGTGGCGACATCATGGAGGTCCATCAACCTGGATATTGTGCCTTCTATGTCTACCTTTCTTAATTGGCTATACTCTTATTTTTCCGATTTTATAATGTCTACCCGACACAACTATCTTTACATTTGTATAAAGTTTTTCTGATGCTGACAAAGTATACGAAATTGGTTGGTTGTGAGGTCGATGTCTGCCACTTATTGCACTTATTTTCACCAAGTTTTTACAGAGCTAATATGATACTCCTGCGGTATCGTGGGACCAGAGGGTTGATAGTCGGAACGGGCGAGAGGACGAATCGAAAGTTTTGGCGCAAGTACTTTTTTTATCAAAATCGAGCACTTGGTGGCAGACCCAACTGGGTCCGAGCAGTGGAACCATAATCGTAAGTATTTTTGGCATACACTTGTTGTCTTCTTTCCGCCTTTTTACTTTCCGCTCATTTGTGGCTTTTTTTCCAACTGAGAGGCGTGCACCCTCCCCTGTCTTCGGTATTGAATACTGGGTAGCTTGTGTATTGCACCACATGGTGGGTATTCGTGATTTGGTGGTTTTCTACAAACTCTTTGGACCAAAGGTCCCGTCTAGTAAGTATTACTTTTGCTTCGATCTTCTATTTTTTGCCATTGTTCATTGATACAACCTCCTTATGATGCCAGGTCGACGGGCTTCCAAAAAGAAAGCTCAATGCCAGTGGTTCTCTAGGCTACTACATCAGTAGGGATGCAATTTACTTTGGCTGAGTCCGTCTGTGGAGGTCGTACTCAAGCTCTATAAATGAGGGTCCCCCTTGTACACGGGATGAGATCTCCTCCCGGCCTATTTACCATCTCGTAGATAAAACGTCTAATGGAGAGGAGTCACTATCAAGGAAGAGGCGAAGAGTGGAACTTGGGAAGGTCGCCATCACCGGTATTGAACCAAAGAGAATCATTGCTCAAGAAGCAGCGCCTACACCCGTGCCATGCGCAGGGGCCATTTTCATGGCAGATGCTATTAAAAAGGGGAGGTCTTCTAGGGCGAATGGGGTATATGAAGATAGGGATCCTATACGGAACGTAGAAGGTGGTGCATCGTCGGCAGCCGGAGTGGTACCTGCGGAGGATGACGACTCTGGTTAATACATCGAACATGATGAGATATAGGATTTCTTGGATATGAACACTCGCGTAAAGGAGAGGACGGATGGTCCTAACAGGCACATAATCATTCCCGTGGGTTATGACCTTTTGGCTAACTTTGAATGAGCAGTATCGTCCTTTTCTACCTTGTACGCGGCTTTTGCGAATACGGCGATGCAGATGATGAGCGATGCAGAGCTATCACTGAGTATCTCCGTTATGTCTTTGTGAGTAAGTGCCTCCCCCCCAATCTTTTTTTCTGTTATGATTAGGATTTGACTCGTTTGTGTAATATGCTTGTGCTGACTTCTTTCTTTCGCATGCTAGACTCTTATCATGGGGATTGAGCGTGACTGGCAGGAAGAGTGGAGGACGACCCTTTTTAACAAGGTGACTTCCAAGTACAACGAGTACTGTACTAAGCACTAAAAGCTGGCCGACATCTTTAACCTAGATAGTGAGTTTTAGCTGTTTTGTGATGGTCTCAAATAGAAAGGGGAGGAATTAGTGAGGAAAGTTGAGGAGATGAAGGCGCGGGGTGATGAGCTAATGAAAGCCATAGGTCGATGCAGCAAGCTCAAAGCGGCTCTTAAGGCCAAGGACGATGAGCTTAAAGTGAACAAGGGGGTGATGGCCGAGAATGCCGGCCTTTAAGCGCGGGTGGCTTTCTTAAATGCTGAGCTTGAGTGCAGGGAAACATAGGTTGTCGCCTTGAGGGGCGAGTTGAGCATCAAGGTCGAGAAATTGACCTGGGCTAAAAAATATAGAATCGCCGCCCTATGTGAAGCAGCAGCCTTAGATGATGCCATCCGTGTTTGTAGGTCTGAGCAGGATAATGAGGTGGAGACGTCAGCACTCAAGGTGGTGAGGTTGGATGAGCGAATTCAGGACCTGGAAGCGGAGTTGTCCGTATTTAATGAGCAGGTTTTTGCTTTGAAGGCTGAGGAAGTGTGACACCAATCGCAGTCATCTACGTCTCATACTTCTGTCGACCGTATCATGCCGCAGCAGTTGTACGAGATGTGGGTTCACGCCGAGGCTCAGCTTGATGTGTATAAGTCCCTAAAGGCTGATGGGAGAGTTTCTGAGGCAGAACTCGAGGGTGTCCGTGTTAAAGCACGTGCGACCCACGAAGCTTGTGGTTATTCCCCTAGTACGCCTGGAGGGGATAATGTTAATAATGATACGAACAGGCTCGCATCCGATTCTTGGTATAATGATGAGTAATCCGATGGGGATGACGCGGTGTAAAGCCGTTGTACTTAGTTTGTTTTGTCTTGCTATTTTTTTGAGGGCGTATCTGTGCCCTTTGTAGAAAGTATTGCAATATGACAGTTGTAATAGAATGATTACCTTTTTGCTACGTGTTTCCAGATTGCCATTATATTTTTTTTGTTTTCCATGTGGTGCAGTCCCTGAATTTTTTAGTCTATGGTGTCTAGTGTCTTGGCGTTGTCAATCGTAGATCTTGAAGTAATTTGAGCGAGGTCGAATGTGTGATGATTCGAGCGAGGTCGAATAAAAAATAATTCGAGCAAGTTTGAATATAAAATAATTCAAATGAGTTCAAACGTAAAACAATTCAAACAAGTTTGAATGTAGAGTGATTCGAGCGAGGTCGAATGTAAAATAATTCGAGGGAGGTCAAATGTAAAACAATTCGAACGAGGCCGAATGTAATGTGATTTGAGCGAGGTTAAATGTAAATAATTCGAATGAGGTCGAATGATAAATAATTCAAACGAGGTCGAATATAAAACAATTCGAACGACGTCGAATGTGGAGTGTGGAGACTCGATGGAGAGTAAAGATGCTGTTTTATTTCATTCATTAGAGAATACCTTGTGGAGAGTAAAAAATGCTACTTTATTTCATTCATGGGAGAATATTACAAGCGTTCTTCGTTTCATACATATATTGGAGAAGTTTTCATGTATCTAGTCCCTTCATCGTATGGCTTAGAGAAGTAGTTGGTAGGCGGTGCGATGAACTATACTTGAACTTCAAGACATCCCCTTTATCGCCTTGTTAAAAACCTCTTCGAAAAATACTAATTGGGAAAAAAACTCGGATGAGGGAAAAGAGTACGACGTAAGGGGCGTCTATTTTCAAAAGTTGAAGTATTTGAGATGGGTGACATTCCAATTGTTTTGTAGTAGTTTTCTCTCCATGGTTTCTAGTTGAAAATATCCCTTGTTTGTTGTTGCCGTGATCTTATATGGCCCGTCCCAATTGGCTTCTAGTTTTCCTTCTCATGAATCTTTGTTTGCTTGTGATTTAGCCTTGAGTACATAGTCTCCGACTTTGAGTGGTCTTACTTTGGCTTTTTTGTTGTAGTAGCGTTCTGCTTGTTGCTTTTGGGATACCATTCTTACGTAAGCCATGTCCCTTCCCTCCTCCGTTTGATCAAGGTCCTATTTTCTATTTTCGTTGTTGTTCGGCCACTTTCGTTGGAGTATCTCAGACTAAGTTGGACGACTTCAATTGGTATCATGGCGTCAGTCCCGTAGACTAGTGAGTATGGAGTTTCTTCTGTGCTTGTTTTTGGCATGGTGCGGTATGCCCACAACACCTCTAGGAGTAATTCCGGCCATAGTCCCTTGGCATCTTCAAGATTTTTCTTCAAGATATTCAGTATTGTGTTGTTAGAGGATTCGGCCTATCCGTTGCCGGCCGAGTGATATGTTGTGGAGAGTATTCTCTTGGTGTGCCATTTTTCTAAGAACTCGATGGTCTTTTTTTCGATGAACTAGGGTTCATTGTCACAACTGATTTCTTTGGGAATGGCAAAACGACATATAACGTTTCTCCATATGAATGTTATAACTTCATGTTCGTGTATTTGAGTGAACACACCTAATTCTACCAATTTGAAGAAGTAGTCAGTTAAAAATAAAAGAAAACATACATTACCTCGCCCTGCTGGGAGGGGTTCGACAATGTCCATTCCCCATTTGATGAATGGCCATTGTGATGTGACAGAATGGATGTGTTCTCCCTCTTGGTGTATCATAGGGGCATATCTCTGGCACTATTCACATTTCTTGACATAATCGGCGGCTTCCTTTTTCATTGTCGGCCAATAATATCTTGCTCGAATAAGGCATCTGACGAGGGCCCAAATGCCGGTATGGGCACCGTAGTGGCCTTCGTGTACTTCTTCGAGTACGCATCTTGTTTGATTCGGTCCTAGGCATTTCACTAAGGGGACTCCAAATGTCCTTTTGTATAACTCGTGATTTATGAGGTTATATCTGGCCGCCTGCATTCGAAGTTTTTTGTCTTCTTTTTTGTCCGCTGGGAGCATTCCAACCTACAAATATATTATAATACGGTTGCGTCAGTCCCAAGTAAAATTTACAGAGTGTACCTCGAGTTGGTCTATTGATGAATGCAGGAGGGTGACCACATTTCCTTTGTGATGTTCTTGGTGGCCGCTGCTAATTTGGCGAGGCCGTCTGCTTTAATGTTTTGTGATCGAGGGATCTGATCAAATCGACATTCATTGAATTTTAGTAGAGATTTATGTATTTTTGCCTGGTACTATTGTAGCCTATGCTCTTTGATTTAGAAAGTATATGTGATTTGGTTGATGACAAGTTGTGAGTTGCATCTAAGGATACTCGGCCTCATTGTTAGTCATAGCATGGTACCGTATGGACTGTCGAATGACTTAGCCTGTAGGGTCCTCGAGTACGAGTCCTAGTCCAGATCCTGACACGTTAGACGCGCCATCGATGTATAGGACCCATAGGTCGGGCAGATCAGATGAGGTCCATGAAATTTCCTTTTCGACCTCTATTATTACTTTGGAGCTGAAATCGGTGATGAAGTCGGTGAGTACTTGTGAATTTATCGTTGTTTGCAGCTAATACATTATATCATGTTCGCTCAATTCTATGGCAAATCTGGCCAATTGCCCTGACAACTCGGGTTTATGCAGGATACCTCTTAAGGGGAATATTGTCACAATCGATACAGGGCAGAAATGAAAATAGGGTCTAAGTTTTCGTAAAGGTACAACCAATGCCAATGCCAACTTCTCGAGGTGAGGGTACCTCATCTCGACACCGATGAGATTTTTGCTAATGTAATAGATTGGGGATTGCGTACCTTTATCCTTGCGGACCAATACTGCTTTACTGTGACTTCTAATACGACCAAGTATACAAGAAGGCGTTCACCGAGTTCTGCTTTGGCGAGTAGTGGGGGAGATGGTAAGTACGCTTTTAGTTATCTCAAGACCTCGATGCATTCTGTATTCCACTGGAGCCCGTTGTCATTTATGAGCATGTTAAAGAACTTGTGGCATCTGTAGGAGGATCGCGAGATGAATCTTGATAGGGTAATTATGCGTGCCATTAATTTTTGTTCCTATTTCTTGCTGGTTAACACTTCGGATATTCCCTCAATGGCCTTGATTTGGTTGGGATTGACCTCAATGCCTCTTTGTGACATTAAGAAATCTAGGAACTTGCCTGAGTATTTCGAAGGCTTCCTTCAGGTGGTCTATGTGATCTTCCCATCTATGTAGACTTCCATTGTTTTGCCCTAGCTGGTTCTTGAACATTTTGGTCACCAATCTTTGATAAGTCGCTCCTGCGTTCTTTAAGCCAAATGGCATGACCCGATAACAGTACGTTCCTTGGTGGGTAATGGAAGTGGTCTTCTCTTGGTCATCTTCCTCCATGAGGATTTGTTGTAGCCTGAGTAGGCATCTAGGAAACTCAACAACTTGTGTCCTGTCATTGCATCAATAAGTTGATTGATGTGAGGCAGAGGAAAGAAGTCTTTTGAGCAGGCCTTGTTTAGGTCCGTGAAATCCACACATATTTGTCATTTACCGTTTTTCTTTTTGACCATGACTACATTGAAGACCCATTGAGGATATTTTGATACTCGGATGGAGCCACTAGCAAGTAGTTTATCCACTTCCTTGCTGACAGCCTCGTTGATTGCAATGTTCAATTTTCTCATTGCTTGTCGTATTGGGGGTAGAATGGATCGATGTTCAATTTGTGTGTAGGAACGTCTTTCAGAATACCTGGCATATCTGCATGGGGGAAAGAGCACAGATCGGCATTATTGGTTAAAGATTCATGAAAATTACCTAGCTTAGAGAGCTTATGGCCTATATAGGCCTTTTTGTTGCTGTCACTACTATCAAGTTGAACAAGGTCGAGATCTTCTATTTTTGATCCTGCAGCCTCCATGATGTCGGGGTCCTTAATAACATCTTTCCAATCATTGGGTTCAGACCCCGACTTTGTTAATTGCTTTGCTTCTGAGCTTGTTGCATTTAGCTATTGAGTGAATGTGCAATCTTGAGTGATATGGTAGTATTCTTGGGCTGTGCGTTATTTGCCTCGAATGCTGGATATTCCCCACAGGATAAGGAATTTGATTACTTGGTATAGACTGGATGGGATGGCCCTCATGGCATGTATCCATGGTCTTCCGATGATTCCGTTGCAAGCTGTATCCTGGTTCATGACGTGGAATGTTGTTTCTAAGGTGATACCTCCGGTCAGGACCGGCAATGTTATTTCTCCTGAGGTTCGTTCGATTGCTTTGTTAAAGATAGTTAGTGTTATGCAGCGCAGTACTATCTTGACCTCGAGTCGCATTTGTGTGAGTACTCGAGGATGGATAAAACACACGTCGCTTCCGTCGTCTACCATTATTCTTTTAACATCAGTATCTGGAATACATAAGATAATGAAAAGGGCATCGGAGTGAGGAAAAATCAAACAGTTGGTATATGACTTATCGAAGATGATACTTTCTTCGAGGTCATCATACTGATAGTGAGTGATTGACCACTTCAGCTTGTGTGTGATGGTAAATTTTATGTGGTTGACCGCTGCTTCATCGCCTCCACAGATGACCATTTGAATGGTGTGGCAGGAGGGGTCGGCTTGGAGGCCCCTGGTGTTGTTCCTGTCTGCGGCCAAAAATGGCTCATCCTCGGTCACTCATTAATTCCTTCAGGTATCCTTGATTCAGCATGTTAACCACTTTTTGCCGCAGGGCTATGTAGTTCTCGGTCCTGTGACTACCCGCTCCTGGTGAAATTCACAAAGGACGTTTGACTTTCGGGTACTGAGGTCGGACTTCATTATTTGTGGCCATTTCACCTTCGTACCAAGCTTCTCTAGTGCGCACACTACTTCTGAAGGAGAAACACAAAAATTATAAGCGGGTAAGATGGGGGCATGCCTCTTTTGTTTCACTGAGTCTGTGTGTCCGGCCTGGACGACCCTTTCATAAGTCGAGAGGATAGTAGAATGGTGGTTCTGACATAGGTCTGATGCCTATCTCGATTGAGGCATGGTACTGACTAATCTTTTCTACTGACATTACGATGGTCTTTCCTTGGCTCTTTTTGGATTAATGTTAAATATTAGGTTGGACCGTTAAGGTCGTCATCGTCTGCTCTCACCTTGGCACAGTAGGCATTGTGAATTTCTTCCCAAGTGGTGGGAGGATATTTCATGAGCTTGCTTAACAGCTTCCTGGTTATTCTTGACCTATTTCTGTTCAACCCATTTTGGAAGGTTGTTACCGCCATACCTTCCATTACGTTTGGTAAGCCCATTCTCACCCTATTAAATCGAGTGAGAAAGTCCCTCAGTTCCTCGCCTGGCGATTGCCTAACGGGGAATATGTCGTTCACCCTGGCCTCCGCTTTCTTTGCTCTAGTGTGTGCGGTGACGAACTTATCAGCCCTTTCTTCAAACGTTGTTAAGAAACGTGGTGGTAGTTGTGAGTACCAGGTTAGGGCTCCTCAAGTTAGAGTTTCGCCAAACTTTTTTAGTAGCACTGACAATACTTGCTCCTTTGATAGATCGTTGCCCTTTACTGCTGTGAAACAGTGAATGATGTGGCCTTTTGGGTCTTTGGTGCCATCGTATATTTTTAAATATGGTGGCATTTTGAAGGTCTTGGGTATGGCATGCGGGGATGCCTCCTTGCTATATGGTTGTTCAACGAATTGGCTGACGTCTCGCTTTAGTAGCAGTTTCAGAGCTCCCGGTATCTTATCGACCCTTTCTTGATGTTCTATCGAATTGGATTATTTTCTTTTTCCATTTCTTCCATTTTTCTTTAAAATGGATGCTAGTGCGTTATTGCATGCATTAACAATGGTGTGAGTATTACCTATTGGGGGAGCTGGTTGCTCATCAATGATCGTTATGATATATGTCAGTGTGGCTTTTCGATTTGCTTTTTGAACGGGTTTGTCGAGTATGTCATTGAGGGTACTTGTCAACCACTCCTCCAATATTTTCTTCACTGCCGGTGGCGCTTTCTCAACTGTGGATATGGAAGCTCCTCTTTCGCATGAAGCGGTTCCACATTCATGAGTATGAGGTGAATTACTCCTCCTGAGCATAACGCTTGGCATCACATTCTTATTGTCTTCTCTGCCATCCTCGTTGATGGTGTTCAGAATATTTGTAGTGACACCTGCTAGTACTTTCTGTGTTGCATCTTCTTTATCTGCCATTGTTAGTTTGTGCAAAGCGAAGAAAATATGGTTATCCCCTTTTACGATCTAGAAGAAACTAAAATTTTAACTAAAAGCTCCCCACAAATGGAGCCAAATTATTTGACCAAAAAGTGTTAAGCTCTTTGATTAAATCAATTAATAATGATAAGAAGGGTGAATCTTAGTTAAGGATAATAAAATCTAGACCAAATACTAAATGAAGTTGGCAAGATGGATGATGTTAATTATTATGTTTGAGCTGATAAATGCTCATAAATGCAACAACATGAATGTGTAATAAATATAGATTGATGTGACTTAGCATAACAAAAAGGGATTTACTTCCCAATAATTGTGAGACTCAAACAATTCCTTCCTCTGACACCAACGTAGAATGAATGGAATAATAGAGAGTTTTGGGATCCTTGGATCTTGAAAATACATAACTAAAATAGTGAACTTGAACACGGTAATCATTTAATAAGACAATTTTTGTATATTCTCAAGTCAACTCTTTACATAAAAAGTGCTTTTATCAAGAAGTGAAGATCCCCTTTAGTTCTCTATCTCTTCCTATTTATAAGAGACATTTCTCAAAAATCCTAAAAAGTATAAAGCAAGGAATATCAAAAGGAATATTCCTAGTGTCTATATTTGAACTTATGCTACCGTTGTCTCCTCGTCCCAGTTGCCCATCTTTTGCATCAACCGTCTTGAGAGCGACTCTAAGTTGTTATACCATGGTCGACCCCGTACTTTATCTTACTTATACATTACCGCCGATTCTCCAAATTTAGACGGCCATACAATATTAAATATTTGATATAGAGCCCTTTTGGCTTAGCTGATTTAGAGTAGTTGATAAGCATTAGGTGCTGAAAAGCACTTTTAAGTGCTGAAACTGATTTAAAAAATAAGCAGTTACGTATTTGGATAAAAGTGCTAAAATTAATAATAAGCCCTTTTGGCTTAGCTGATTTAGAGTAGCTGATAAGCATTAGGTGCTGAAAAGCACTTTTAAGTGTTGAAACTGATTTAAAAAATAAGCAGTTACGTATTTGGATAAAAGTGCTGAAATTAATAATAAGCAATTGAAGAACTGGGTACACGAAGAGATTTGTTTTAAAAAGAAGTATTTTAGTGATAGAATAGTAAATATTTTGGTCAAATCTAAAGTGCTTATAAGCTGAAATTCGATAAGTTGGGGGAGACCAACTTATGGCTTTTGGCTTATTTTTAGCTTATAAGCACAACTCATAAGCACTTTTAATTTTATCAAACGCGTAGATAATCCAAGAAATACTTATAAGTCAGTTTGTCAAGCACCCTCATATTACCCTTTAGAACTCTATGTTTCAAAAATGTATAATATTATATATGGAGTCATACTCCGATTCTATTCAAATATTTTTTTGTAATTCCTCTCATATCCAGCTCATAACATTAGATCACTGCAAGTGAGGAGTGAATCTTCAAACATAAACTAGTAGCTTCTTGCAACTTTGACAAACATTACAAATCAAATCAAGTGAAAATGTCAACCACAACATAAATTATTTTGAACTCAACAACACCGTTACAGCAATAAAACATTAACGACAACAAAAGAAGAAGATCGGAAAGAGACGTACAGAAAGGACAATACAAATTTCTTTGTCACACCCCGGGTAGGAAAACATAAACATGGTAGAACTTGAGCTAGCAAATAAAGCCAGCCTGTAGTTTATTTGCTGAACGAGTACTGTTCGTATCTCATTGAGCAATCAGTAAATTCGACTTGACCTCCAATATTACCAGCACAGACTGTCAACAAGTAAGATCTTGCAGTACGTACACAAATGGCACAGTATCCTACATTTGAGGTGCAAGTAGCATGGCCATAAGCTGGAGCATTATTAGGGTAAGGAGAGGTTACATAATAATCATAACCTTGAGTTAATGGAGTTTCATCCCTTAATGATGCAAGAACATAATTCAAACTATTTGCAAATGGATCATCATAATGATACACACCAGTATTGCATAAATGGTACACTAATTCTTCACTATTATTTAGTTGGCTTTTCACAAAGCAACTAAACCCTAAAATTCCAATAAGGAATGTGGCTAATATTGTCATTCTAAAAATAGAATTCATGGCTCCTTCTCTGATATTTTTGTATCTTTTTTTCTTCTCTTTGTTTTGTGTTACAAATTTGAGAACAACATGTCCTTGTTTAAATAGATTAGCCATCCATTGATTTCGCCACCAATGAAAATTAAGTATTCTATTATTTTGTTTCTTTTTAATACGTACGTATATGTATTCTGCCGGCAAATTAAAAGAGCAGTGTATTTTGTATACATGCATCTTTTCTTGTCCCAATAATTTCACATGACAATATCTTAATTTCTTAAAATAAAATCTTCACTTTCTATTTTTGCTTTGATAAACTTTTATATACCTACTCATTAGTCATTATAAAGAGTAAAAATCCGTATGCATAACTTATACAATCAGAGAGCTATATATTATTTTATATGAACAATATTGTCGAATGAGAATATATTTATTAATAATACCATGAAAAAACAATTATTTACTTGGTATCATTCCCTGCATAATAATCCACGTACGATTTATATATTGTAAAGTGTTTCAAACATTATTATGTACAGTAGAACAATATATCAACGTATTATTATAATTAATGCATAATTTGTCCATGAATCATGAAACGACCCATAAGTGCTAAAGATCTACTTCTGTTACGCATATATGCCGTCAACATATAAATATATAGTATCAATTTGATCCTAATTAATTACTATAAAACAAGTCAGTAAGACATTAGAAAACTTAGTTAGGATTCGTTGAGAAATCAATGCAATTGCCAACTTTATTTAAAAAACTAGTTAAGATACTCAAACTTGTAACAATAAAAGCAGAAAAGTCATGGATTCCATTTTAAACATGAGCGTTGATGATAGGCTATAATTACGTATTTTAGTCGATTATTACTCTCTAATTTATACTTTAGTTGAGTTTGCGCTTTAATTGCTAGTGTTTTGCACTAACAGTGTGTTTTATGCCTTGTAGGAGTGATTCCAAGCTATATAGATGTTATGGAATGAATTCAAGTGATTTGGAGATTTGAAGTCTGAATAAAATCCTAAGAAATTAAGTCGGGATCGTATTCGTGGGTCAAATTTGATAATTAAGTACGAATGAAAACTCGATAAGGCATATTGCTCACTGTCTAGTAAAATAGACATAACATTTTTCTCAGAACTCCATTTGGGCTCCACAATATATGGTTGGAACGTTAACTCATAGGGCTACAACTTTAATGTTTTATGTTTTTCCAAATTCCAAACAGAACAGGGTAAAAAACTGCGGTTACGGTAGGACCGCGGCGGAACACTGCTTCAGATTCTGAAGGCCACTCTGGTCGCGGTCCTGGCGTAACCGCGGTAGGACCGCGGCAGGAAGAGTAAATTTCAGGGACCAAAGTGAAAAACACGGGATTTTAAGCCCTAAAACCTATATTAAGCGAATGAAGCCGGCCAAAAGAAGAAGGAGACACTACTTTAGGGTTAGACAACACCCATGAAGGCAAGAACACCCGAGGAGCAAGGCGGGGAATTCTTCTACGAGTTTTTCCTTCCTCTTCTTATTTTTCATTGTGGTTATGACTTTTAGTATTGTAGTTTTACATACTATTATGAATAGCTAATTTGTTATCTAGAGTTTTGATAGAACCTTTTGTAAGATAAATTCTTGTTATGTTTTTATATAATTTAGCCATAGCTTTTCTCTATTTGTTAGACTACGTTTATATTGTGGTTGGTTGAAGAGCTCTCAATTACCTGTGCCTATTTAGTATGCATAACTCGGGAGAGAGAGCATATTTAGGTAATTGTTAAACAACACCACTCCCAAATTATATTAGGGATCAATAACCGAGGGTCTAAAGGCGGGATTAGGTATAACGAAGCCTTGGGTGCGATCTGAAGTGAGCTGTATTAAAAGCCAGCTAGCGTATCTCGGGAGAGTGCATCTAGTAAATTGTCTTAATTACTCGGGAGAGATTTACGGTATTAAGAGTGCTCATGATCGGTAGAGAATACTTAGGTTAAATTATAGAAGACATAGCAGGAAGGATTCCGACAATAGGGGAAATCATAACTCTAGACCTCCTTAATATTTTCTCTTACCCTCAGTATCTTTAGTTTTTAATCTACTAATTTAATTATTTAGTTAATTAGATATAAGAATATTAATATTTATATGTTAGGAATTGTTCAAGCTTGTCTTCTTGGTGATAGTGAACAACTATAGCTAAAACTTAGTTCTCTGTGGGATTCGACTCTGGAATTGTAAACTGGATTATATTTACAATGACCGCATTGTACTTTTTATAAGGCATAGTTGGGCGTGATCAAATTTTGGCGCCGTTGCCGGGGAACTAACAGTGTAGTTGTAGGTGTACATATTGCTAGGTTTCAAGTCGAAACTTTTATTTTATTATTTGATTTTTTTATTTTAGTTTTATTTATTTATTTGAGAAACATGGCATCATGGAATTATGAGAATTTAAATGTTGATAATTCTACTTTTAATCCTCCTTATGCATATTGTGAAGAAAACCACTCAGGGCAAATCAAAATATTTCCGAGAGCGAGTTTTGTGCACCAACTCAATCTTATGTGTGGAATGTGTGTGATATGTGTGGTGGTCAAGATGATCACTTTCACGGTTGTGCTTATATTTCTTACCTTCCCCCAACTCCTTACTTTGATGGTTCTTCTTTTTCTGGTGAGGTTAATAGGAGAAAAGAACCCAGGTATGAGGACCTGAAAGAGATCGAGGATATACTAAAGTGACTTACGAAATAATATGATGAGATACAACTGCGAGTACAAAGGCAAGGGGAAAATATTCATAACTTGGAGGATCAAGCGAATAAATTAATTGAACCTGGTAAAGCACAACAAGTTGACATTGTGGATAGTAGCCAATATGAGCAAGAAAGGGCTGTAGAAATTGCCATNTGATACATATTTAGTTGACTCTATTGTCATTAGTGTTGAAAATGTAGACAGTCCCAATGTTTATGTAGTTGAGCGCATTGGTCCTCACTCCAAGAATTTTTCCACATTGTGTTTAGATGATGATATGGAAATAGAGTCATCTGAGCCAGTTGAGGAGTCGAGGAATGAGGAATAAAGTGTTTACATTCTGGAATTTTTCTTGCCAGAAAGTCGGGATTACACACCTCATCTAAAGGCCAAGAAGTGCAGAATACTATATTATTTTATTGGGCTAGTCAGATTTGTTCCACCACCCCAGGATCATGATCATAGAGCAGAATCAAAACTTGGGGTCCGATTCATAAGTTCAAAGTGAAGGCAGAAAGTAGTTCACGTCGTGCCGTGACGTTAAATCAAGTGCTTGTTGGGAGGCAACCCAACTTTATTGCTTTCTTTATTTATTTTTTCTTTTTTTTTAATTGTAATTTTTTTGTAGTGTCAATCTTTTATTTTCTAGGAGCATGGAAAGAAAAGGTATTGGAAGGATGCAACAGCAAACCAAATAGTTGGAACTAAGTGTGAGGTACCCGCACAAAGGACCAAGCTTGGGAGAAGTCTGAGTACCCCATGAGCTATTAATGCTTCGGCCTTTGGCATACTAGGGAGTTTCTTTTACCTTCTTATTAGTATAGTGTGCATTGGGGACAATGCATAATTTTAAGTGTGGGGTGAGGAGATTGTCTGGGTGACTTTCTATGCTATTTTAGTTGTGTTAGTTTAATTGAATAAGTTTTTTATTTTTTTTAGAGAAAAAAAAAAAAAAAAAAGGATTGGACTTTTCCCGACGATGGATCTATTAGACAATTTTCTTGAGGGATTTAAGTCTAAAGAAAAAAAGATTAAAAAAAAAGATTTTCTTTTGTTAGGGAATGTAGCAATTACCCCTTGGTTTTTCTTTAAACCACAGTTCTTTTCCAAGGGTTTTGTTTGAATCGGGAGTAGTTAGTTTTTTTTTAGGAATAGGACCCATTGTGTTGTGTTTTGAATTGAAGTAATATCTCTTGACTTTGTTATGCCTTGATAATACTTAGTACTTTGGTTGTGACGCTTAGGTTCAATTTTTGACTCTTGTAGAAGTACCTTAAATTGTATGATCTTAACTTGGCTTAACTGTTTTGACTAGAGTATCTATGAAACCTGAGTGAGTTATGTGCCATGTGTGTGTAAGTTATATTCTGTGCATTGCATTTGATGCCTAGAACTTGCCCTGTGTGTTTGCAAAGCGAAATAGTAGTTTTGTTCAATCTTGGAAGTGATATAGGAGTTTCTTTGTTGATTTGGATATGTATATTTTATCCACCTAATTGTTATGTATCTTAGTTAACCTCTTTGAGCCTATAATCCTTTTTCTTTGGCAACCACATTACAAGCCTTACCTATTTGTTTGAATTAAGGATCTATTTGAACCTTTTCAGCTTTCATGAGCACTTGAATCGTTATGAACTTTGTAAAAGTTAAAGTGTGGGGTGATTGATTTGGTTTTTGAGTGGAACTAATTGAATAAGGAGAAAGGTGCACTGTTTTGAAAAAGGAAGAGCCACTTGAATTGAAAACAAAATAGTTGGATTATTGTGGGAAAAAAAATTTCTTGATAAGTGGTGGCTCTTGACGTAAGTGTGCTTAAAGAAGTATGAGGTAATATACATTGATGTGAAGGTGGAGACTGGTTTGACATGAGTATGGGGTTTGAATGTTAAAGTATATGTATTAAAGTGCTTAGGGAGGTGTAGTCACTCTTA
>MU751626.1:46535-69610 GCA_026770625.1 Nicotiana glauca
GTATGAAATCATGGGGAGGTAAGGAATCTTATGATGTGAAAATTTCTGAGTTTCAAGAAGTGGTTCCGGGGTTCGGGTTTTGCTAATTTCGGGAATTTTTGGTATTTTCTTATTGTTTTCGCTTGGGCTTTGTTCCCTTAGCATATTGTGACGTATTCGTTCTAATTTTGAATAGATTCGACGCACTTGGAGGCTGATTCAAGGGGCAAAGGCATCACGAGCTAGAGATTTAGCCGGTTCGAGGTGAGTAATAATTGTGAATGATGTTCTGAGGGTTTGAAACCCCGGATTGCACATCGTAGTATTTTATTGAGGTGAGGCACACGCTTGATGACGAGCGTGGGGTCGTGCACTATTGGGAATTATGACGTGATCCGTCCCGATTGATGATTTTACCGCGTATTTGATTGAAAACAATTTGCTATCATTATTATTTGGGCTGAAAGCCATATTTGGGCCTAGTGTCAGCTATTTGAACACTTCGGGGATTTTTGTTGATATTTCCTCACTGTTTTTACTTTATACTTGAACTTAGTCATGTTATTTTTCACTTTTTTCAAAACTCAGCCATGTTTACTCTGCTTTAACACTTGAAATGATATTTTAAATAATATTTTGGGCTGAGAGTTATGTTTTATTGTTGCCCGAGTGGCTTATGTGATTTTTGACTGAGTAAGGCCGAGGGCCTGTATGGTAAGGATGTTTTTGGGTCGGGCTGCACGCCGCAACAGTGACATACTGATTATGATAATGAGGCCGAGGGCCTGAGATTGTGCGCCACGAGGTGGCTTGATATTGATATGAGGCAAGAGCCTATTTATGATGCCACGAGGTGGCATGATATTGCGCTTGGGCCGTAAGGGGCCGCTCCAGGAGTCTGCACACCCCTAGTGAGCGCGGGTACCCATTGTGATATGAGATATAGCCTGAGGGGCTGGTATTATTCTATGTGATTTGCCCGAGGGGCTGGTACCATTTTGAGATATTGCCTGAGGGGCGGTTTTGATGACATTGTGCCCGAGGGGAGAACTGTATGTGCTTATCTTTCTTATTTGTCTACTATTTACCTGTTTAATTGTGCATTTGTGCTCGAGGGGCGGATTTCTGTGCTTATCTGTACTAATTATTTTGCATTCATTTGCGTAACTGTTGAAAAAGTCGTTTGTCAAAGAAGTTTAGACTAAGCTAAGATATTTTAAGAGATTTTACAGCTTCATTGTTTTCTTAAATGGTTTTATACTGCTTCTATACAGCATGTTGATATGCTTTACGTGATTTCTTACTTCTTAGTTGCTATTTTCTTTTATTACTCACTGAGTTTGAGTGCTCACTTTACTCGCTACACCTTGTGTACAGATTCAGGTATTTCTGAACTCAGTAGCGGGTATTGGCTGATCAAAGGCAGAGTCATCGGAGTTTAGCAAGGTAGCTGCCAGCATCTATAGCACTGCTTTACTCCCTCTTTATTTCATTTATCTGTACTCAGTACATTCAGACTTGTCAGTTGTTGTTAGACCCTAGTAGATACTCGTGACTTGTGACACTCCGGCATCGGGCTGTGTTTGGGCTGTATTCCGCACATTATGAAATCTTTTGCTTAGTTTGTGATTATCTGTTAATACTTAGATTGTTTATTAATGTTTATCTGTTTCAAAAATTGAATTGGGAGTAGTTGGCTGGCCTTGTCTTCACGAGAGGCTCCATCACGACCGGGTCTGGGTTTAGGGTCGTGACAAGCTGGTATCAAAGCCTAGGTTACATAGGTCTCACGAGTCATGAGCAGGTTTAATAGAGTCTCGCGGATTGTTATGGAAACTTCTGTATTTATCCTCGAGAAGCTACAGAACCTTTAGGAAAAACTTGATATTCTTGGAATTCTTATCGTGCTTCCTTGATACATCTTGAAAGTAACTTTTTGAATTCCTTCCACGTGTTCGTGTGCGCGCATGAGTGCTCAGTACCAAATGTGCCTTGATGGCTTGTGATTCCCTGATCGAGGAGCGAGATATGATCTCTGTGAGTTTGATGTTGGGCCAGTCTGGAGGACTTGAGGCCGGATTTTTGCCTATAGCTTGAGCATCGATTGACAAACTACAAACTACAATTATCAAACTACTAATTCAAGCTAAATTATGCTGTGAGATGATTGCTAAAGTTGTATCTAATGGGAAGAAAGGTACTAGGGTCGTGGCACTACCTAGGTGGCTAATTAACGGGTAGATGTTACTAAGGTTCGATTGATATAATTGGGTCTTATGCTATAACCGTTGGACAATTTTACCCACTCTCACACCCCTCGGTAGAGAGAGTGATTTTGCCCAATTGACTCTCTCAAGGCCAAACGGGTAGGCAAATCAGATCAAGCAACCATGGTTCAAGTAGGGGATTACTCTCTCGAGGTTTAACCCGTTAATTGGGACTATCATTTCTCATGAGTCAATTCCAATTCCTTGTTGGGTCAACTTTGGAGATTTACTCTCTTTCTCAAGAAGAGTCAAATCCATAAAACACAAATCAGTGTTTGCAACCACTAATTCATAGATTAAAATATAAAATCAACCTAAACAGCAACGCCCACAGTCAATCTAACCCTAGATGGCAACACTCATCAATTACCCACACTAAGGTTGAGCCACAACACCTAGCTAATGGGTTTAGCTACCCATGCTTGAAAGAGAAAATGAAGAAATAGATGAAGAACAAGACATAATAACTAAATACTAAATTAAATTGCAAGAATCTATCGTTAGGTTGAAGTTAAGATGACAAAAATGGCTACAAAAGTTGTTCTCATGAGCGCATCACTGTTCTTAAGTTAACAGATGACTTAAAAATGGTAAAATGTTCTTTTTATACTAGGCTGGAAAAACTGGACAAAAATACCCCTACGGGGTCAGTGCGAGACTCACAAAATGGACCGCGGCCGCACAAGGCTCTTGAAATTCAAACTTTAACTCTCTGAAGTTGGGCTCCGCAGACCGCGCAGAATAGATTGCGGCTGTAGAGCTAGTTGGCGCAGTCCGCACAATAACGAACGCGGACCGCATGTCTTGGTTTGGCATCATTTCAAACTCTTTGAATCTCTTGTCCGCGGACATCATAGAAAGGTAGTGCGGCCGCGGAACCTTCAACTCGGGCCGCACAGATTGAACCGCGGCCGCATCGCCTAGAGCCCAGTTTGCCAACTCTCTAAATCTCCTAGTGCGGCCGCATACCACTTTGCGCGGTCTGCATTAGGCCTTCATTCCTTCAGATTGCCTTGTCTTTGATACTTGAGCAGGTTCACTCCTTTTTGAGCCGATATTTGACATTTCGTCACTTTGTCGATCAAACCTGCAAACAAGCACAACCTGTGAGCTTTTTGGGACTATTTTGTACAAATATATGATTAAAGCATAGGCAAGTAGGGGAATAAAACATGTTAAAATCCTCACGTATCAACTTCCCTAAACTTAAACCTTTGCTTGTCTTCAAGCAAACAAAATAAGACTCACCCCTTAAAGCAAAATCCAAGTAATTCCAGCTGACCTAAAGTAACCTCAACAAGCATCAATTGGGGATAACAATTGCTCTCAATACAAATGGATCATTAACAACATTTAAACCTTGAAAACTATGGATCAAGTATGACACACGAGCATCAAGAATTGACTCATTACATCAAAGAACTCTCCCAATTACTTTAGTCGCTGTGGGACCCAAAATCATATATCCTCAACTCTCCCTAAGCAAATCTCACCTTTTAAAGTATAAGCACACAAACCGAGGTTAATGGGAGTTCACTCATCTATCTCAAGGAAAGGTCACAAGTCCGGCTCTAAGTACCATATGCTTGAGCCTCATGTAAGTATCCACTAATGCGAGCGTCATCCAACTCAAGATCATATAGAGCTTTTGTGGAGTCAATGCGAAGGCTTTTGGTTGAGGGTAGGAAAAGTTGTTTGTCTATATGGGTTCCATCTTCCCTTAAGCACTTATTTTGATTCATTTTGGCACAATTTTCTTGACTCTTTTGAGTATTTCACTTCCTTTCTAGGGGTTAGAGAGACACATTGTCACTTTTTCTTATGCAATTCAAAACATTTCTCCTTTTTCTACTTTTTCCACACCTTTTTCACTTTTGTTTTCCTTGAATCCCTTTTTATTCTTGTTCACATTGAGAATTCTTTTTGTCTCTTTCTTTTCTTTCCTTTTCTTGCCTTCCTTTTATTTTGCTTTTGTACCTTCTACCGCTTTGTTTTCTTTCTTGTCTCTTCCCCCAAATTTAGACTTTGCCATTACTCAAGGGAAGATTCGGATGCCAAGAGATGGTAGAATTTAGAACAGGTATAGGCTTGTAGCATTGGTTCTTGAAAGAAAAATGTTTAAGGCTCAAAAGGGTTAGCTAGGGATTATCTCATTGGTAGGCTATGGAATTGTTTAACTTATCATTTGGATCAAGGAGATCCTATAATCACTTCTCTAGTCGAATTTCACTCAAAATTTTGCCTTAACAAACTTTTAGGGCAAGTTCTAGACCATTGGGTTAGGACTTGGACTCAAAATTCGATTTCTCACCACACACTCAAGGATTGCTAAAGACATAGAGTTGAGGGCTCACAACAACCTTAGATATGATTGAGCACACAATAGTCTCGAAAGACCACATGATGTTTGTTTGGTGAACACAAGAGTCTTAAGGTCACTACTTCACCATCCTAAACACAATCACTTGTCTTTGACCATGGGATCAAAGGCAAATATGTTAGGCCCAAGTGAAGCTATGCTTGAGGTACCCTTAACTATAAACTACTAAGAACAAAAGAAAAAACAAAAACGGACTCAAACCCTTAAGAAGGTTGTCACACCATCCATCATCGGGAAGAGCCACCTGATTCACACAATACTCCACGCTTGGAAAGAATTGTGGCATTAAGAAAACCAAGGGCTTATTAAAAGCACCAAAAACGAGACAAAAAAGGTTGCAAGCCTATCTACTAAGCTAAAAATGAAAAATTTGTACGAAAAATAAAAAATAGTATGAATATTTACAATAGGGGATTAGAATATACAACGGGAGATGAATATATACAAAAATATAACTTTATATACAGACCAAAGAGAAGATAGAAAGTACGATAAGAGTAACTAAATGTAAAGTTATATACAGACCAAATAGAAAATCAACAGAAACATAAACTAAGTCAGCTAATATATAAAATCATCCGGATAAAAAGTAGGGTGCACCCCCATAAATAAAAGATGGCATTGTCCCAATGCCAACTAAACAAATAAGCATCAAAAATCAAGAGTAAAGGATATAGGAGCTCCCTACGCCTCGTCTGTATGCATATGAACATGAGTTGTCCTCGGGTCCTCTGTATGAATGGGAACCTCAGACTGGTTCTCGTTATCCTACTGCTCAACTGCTGGGGCTGGGGCCTAGACCTGGACAAGCTGTGATCAGGTACATCCTATGGCTGACTAGAGGAAACCTCTGGTGGGTGCACCAACTGGATGATGGTATCATCTGCTCTTGGGATAGTCCTCTTCCTCTTAAGGGGCCTCTATGATTGCTACTGGGACTGCTGGGTCCTCAAATAGTAAATCCAAAGGCAGCTGATCTGCCTTCAGTCTCTCTACATCTGCCCTGAGCTCCTTCACGGACTCCCTAGAAGCCCGTGTCTTGCGCAACTTCTTATGCTCCTAGGAAAGCTCTTTGAGATCCTTGCCAAGAGAAGCCACTGTCTTCACCAACTCGGCCTGGGTGCTGAGGATCTTCTCCTGGTTATCAAGCAACTTCTTGAAAGCATCCTCTATAGACTGTGGAATCTGGACTGGCGGAGGAGCTGACTGAGGTGCAATGCTGGAGGTCAAAGTGGACAACTTGGATGAAGTAGTAAATATCCAGTTGTTCACGCTCTGAAGTGTCTGGTGCAGTATGTGGGCAGTGATAGGATAGGCCCAGGAAGATGGAATCTTCGGGTCAGCTGTGGTGGACGGGCCTGGAGGCACATCAGCAGAAGTGGAAGGTCCGGTAGGCATGGGAGCAATTGTGGAGGCAGGCTCAGTGGAGGCCTCTACCTCAACTGGCTCTTCAAACTGGCCAGTTGGGGTAGAAGCAGGAGGCTTGTAGTTCTTGTCCTTGGGGTTGTCTGGTCCTCTCAAATTGTACCAAGAGTAAGGAGCCACAGGTTTTGCTTTGACATCATATCTGTTCTTCTCCACCTCCAGATCCCTGAAATACATAGTGAGGGTGTTGGGAAAAGGATAGTTCCGGTCATGCTTAAGCCCTACTGCAGAAATGACGCGGGACATAAGATTGCCCACGTTTATAGGATATCCCGCCATGATAGATGCAACAAAAACAACCCGGGGAAGTTGAATAGTCTGATCATGGGTAGTGGGGCCAAGTCGACTGAACACAAAAGTCAACCACCCCCTAGCCTCAAAGTTAAAGCTTTTTCGGAATATTTTGGTCCCTGCTGCCAACCACTTTGGAACAGTACCAGGGACTGCCAAGTACTGGCCTAACCATGGACATACTCCCTCACCCATCTCTAACTTAGCTAGATAGAGAGACTCATCTTATTCCCTAAACCCTAAATACTCATTCAGATATTTCCCGTCAACATCACCTTTGTTTTCTAACCTTGGTCACCTTAGTACCCTTGACAATGTGGGCCACAATACAATAGAATTCCCTGGCCATGTGCTCATTTGCATCAATACACTTCTCCATGAAGCACTCCCAGCCTATTCTAGTTCTAAACACCCTTTGCACATTAGGGTTGTGGGGTAAGAGGTCATTATCAATGAAGCTCCTCTCCGGTATCAAGTGTCTCATCGGCCACCACTCCCTAAACTTGTGATAGGCAACTTGGCTCACAAACCTGTCTTCCCACACCTCAGGTCTTCTAGTTCGGACAATGCCTCCAACCTGAGGCTCACCACCTTCACCACCTTGTACCTCCTCCTCGTCTGCGCCAGCACTCTCCCCAGAAAATGAAGCTGTGGGGGAGGTGGAGTCATCCTCATTACCTATTGCCGACTCCTCATAAGAATCAAAGACTACATTTACCGGCCTCTTGATAATGGGTGATGCTGGAGGGGTATCAGTCAGTTGGAAGTGGGTAGTGATGTGAGTTGGGATTAAGTCTGAGGAGATGTCCTGGGATGGCATATACTCACTCTAGGAAGAATGGTGAGGCAGCTTTATCTACAACTTTTATCAACTTTCGGGTCTTTTTGATGTTTTCCCGAGCTTGGGGAGTGAGTTTTACCACTCTTTTTCCTTTGCTCCCTCGGGAGGAACCACCTCTCCTGGGTTGTTGTGATACCTTGCCACCTCGTTGTTTAACTATTATCTGCAGACACACACATTTAACATTGTTAGTTTAAGTACAGGAAATGAAACAGATGAATGAAATAAGTTGCAGACAGCAGAGGTATTAGTGCATAAACAGTTACAGACAATAGCATCGCGGCCCGCACAAAAGAGAGTGCGGCCGCACAAGGGGCACCGCGGACCGCGCAAAAGCGACTGCGGTTCACGTTGGGTCAAAGTCCCAAAAATCATCTCTCTGAATATCCCCATCGTGGACCACACAAAGTGGGATTGCGGCCACGGTGGGCTAGCACGGTCCGCCTAAAGTGCAATGCGGCCGAGCTGGGCAATGGTTCACTTCCAGCCCTTAGGGCACCACGGGCCGCAGAGAGTGTTTCACTTAAGAACTGAGTTAGGGTTTATAAATTTATTTAATTTTTTCCACCTAACTTGTCCCTACTTATTTGCCCAACCATTATGAATGCCAACACACACAAGCCCAACATTTAAATTACCCTAAACTAACAATTAAATGAAAAAGAAGAATTTACGAGAAGAAAAAGAAGCTAAAAACTATTGGGCACGAAAATAAATTGAAAATATAACATTAATCAATGAAAGATGCATGAAATGTTACCAGATTATGAAGATTGTATGCAAGTATTCAACGCAAGCAAGTATTACGAGCCAATGCGAGTGAACAATACTTTGTAGGGGTCTGTGTGATTAAGGTTCGAAAAGGGTAAAAGGAATCCCTTGAGGTCTATTTATAGACATTCATTGGGAACCATCCTCACCTACCAGCATGGCCGCACAAAATGGATCGCGGACCGCGCTGGGTTTCATCACTTGAAGTTTGAGAAGGCAACCTTCGCGGACCGCACAAAAGCGACCGCGGCCGCGGAGGTCCACTGCGGTCCGCACAAAATGTAATGTGGCCGCGGTGATAAACTTTAAAGAGCTAATATATCTTGCTTACACCAGTACGGACCACACAAAATGGGCGTGCAGCCACGCTGGGAACTTCAGAGACTTGACATTTTTGCACTTATGCCCTGCACTGCGTCAACTCAATCCCTGCAACATCTCACAACCAATTAGCTCAAAAATCAATCCTAACTACCAATAAAATCAAATAAAACGAAAATAAAATAAAATAAAATAAAAAATAAAAAGAAAAATACATGGGTTGCCTCCCAAGAAGTGACTGATTTAACGTCGCTGCACGACGTGAGTTACTATCACATCATTTGAAATGAACCACAACCACCATATGGCTATCACCAATCTTCCTAAGATAATGCTTGACACGGTGCCCATTCACCTTAAAAACTTCACCACTTTTGTTCTTCAAATCTAGATCACCAAATGAGGTTACACATACAACTTCAAATGGCCCTCTCTACTTTGGTTTCAGCTTTCCGTAAACAACCTTAGACGGGAGTTGAACAAGAGGACCAAATCACCAACCTTGAACTCCTTTCCACGAGCATATTTGTCATGTAAGTACTTCATCTTGTCCTTATACAAGAACGAACTAGAGTATGCATGGAACCGAAATTCATTAAGTTCATTTAGTTGTTCAACACGAAGATTGGCCGCAATATCCCACTCAAGATTAAGCTTCCTCAAGGCCCACATAGCCGTATACTCCAATTCCACATGTAGGTGACATGTTTTCCCAAATACCAATCGGTATGGAGACATACCAATTGGGGTCTTGTATGCGGTCTGATAGGCCCATAGAGCATCATCTAACTTTTTGGACCAATCAGTCGGATTTGCATTGACAGTTTTGGACAAGATGCTCTTTATTTCTCTATTTGATACTTCAACTTGGTCACTTGATTGTGGATGGTAAGGTGTAGAGACTTTATGGTTGACACCATACTTGGAGAGAAAGGTATCAAAAGCCCTATTACAAAAGTACGAACCACCATCCCTAATGATTGCCCGGGGTGTACCAAACCTTGTGAAGATGTTCTTTTTAACAAATGCCACCACACTCCTAGCTTCATTGTTGGCAAGGCCACGTCCTTAACCTATTTTGAAACATAATCCACTACCACTAGAATGTAAGTGTTCCCACACGAGCTAACAAAAGGACCTATAAAATCAATACCCCAAACATCAAAGACATCAACTTCAAGAATTGTGTTAAGAGGCATCTCATCTTTCTTGGAAATCCCTCCCACTCGTTGGCATTGATCACGTCTCTTTACCAAATCACTAGCATCCTTAAACAAAGTCGGCCAATATAAACCGCAACTCAAAATGTTCGAAGCTGTCCTCACCCCTCCATGATAACCACCATAGGGGGAGGAGTGACAAGCCTCCAAAATACTCACTTGTTCACCTTCTGGGATACACCTTCTAATCACACCATCCGTTCAAATCTTAAACAAGTACGGATCATCCCAATAAAAATCCAAACTATCTCGTTTGAGTTTCTTACTTTGGTTGGAAGAGAGCTCACACAGGACAATTCCAGTTACAATAAAGTTGGCAATGTACACGAACCATGTCATGTCACACATTGACACGAAAAAAAGTTGCTCATTGGGAAACGTATCATTTATCTCAAGGCCGTCACATGGACTCCCTTCTTCCTAAAACCGAGAAAAATGGTCCGCAACTTGGTTCTCACTTCCCTTCCGGTCCACTATTTCTAAGTCAAACTCTTGAACAATCTCATCAATCTTTCCTTGGAATCTTTCTTGGTCATCAAATACCTATGGGTGGCATGGTCGGTGTGCACAATTACCTTGGCCCCCATAAGATATGGCCTAAATTTCTCCATGGCAAATACAATGGCCGACAATTCCTTCTCCGTCACCGTGTAATTCCGTTGAGCTTCATTCATAGTCTTATTTGCGTAGTACATGGGATGGAACATTTTGCTAACTTGTTGACCCAACACCGCCCTCACCGCAACATCACTTGCATCACACATTAGTTCAGAGGGCAAACTCCAATTGGGTACAGTAATGATCGGGGTGGTGGTCAACTTGTGATTTAAAAGTTCAAAGGCCTCCATGCATTTTTCATCAAAAACAAATTTAGCATCTTTCTCTAGCAACTTGCAAAGGGGATTCACGACCTTCTAGAAATCTTTGATAAACCGCTGGTAGAACTTGGCATGCCCAAGGAAACTCCTCAGACCTTTGACAGAAGTGGGGGGAGGAAGCCTCGAAATCACCTCGATTTTATCCTTGTCAACCTCAATCCCATGCTAGAAATCTCGTGACCAAACACTATACCTTCTTCAACCATAAAATGGCATTTTTCCCAATTGAGAACGAGATTAGTTTCTTCACATTGGGCCAAGACTCAATCCAAGTTTACCAAGAATTATTCAAAGGAATCACCAACCACACTAAAGTCATCCATAAAGACCTCCAATATGTCTTCCACCATGTCGGTGAAAATAGCCATCATGCAACGTTGGAAGGTCGCCGGAGCATTACGCAACCCGAATGGCGTCTGAGAGAAAGCAAATGTACCATATGGGAATGTAAATATGGTCTTCTCTTGGTCCTCTGGGGTGATTAAAATTTGATTGTACCCCGAGTAACCATCCAAAAAGCAATAGAAAGCTCGCCCTGCAAGGCGATCAAGCATTTGGTCAAGGAACAATAATGGGAAATGATCCTTCCAGGTCACCTTGTTGAATTTCTGGTAGTCTATGCAAACTCTCCACCCTGTTGATGGTTCGAGTGGGAATAAGCTCATTGTTGTCATTTGTCACCAATTTCATCCCACTTTTGTTCGGTACACATTGCACTGGAGAAGTCTATGAGCTACCGGAGATTGGAATACACTACACCTGTATCAAGCGACTTGGTCACTTCTTTCTTTACCACCTCTTGCATTTCTTCATTTAGCCTCCTTTGATGTTCTAAGGAGGGCCTTGCATCATTCTCCAAGATAATTTTATGCATGAAAAATGCGGGGCTTATTCCTCGAATGTCGGTCAATGTCCACCCAATTGTTTTCTTTACTGTTTTGAGAACCACCAAGGTGGCATCTACCTACAAGTTAGTGAGGCAAGAAGAAATAATAATTGGTAAAGTAGCATTTGAGCCCAAGAAATCATACTTGAGGTGTGAAGGAAGTGGTTTTCACGCCAACACTGGTGGCTCCTCAATGGATGGCTTAGTTGGTGGTGTTTTCCGATTTTCAAGATCCAAGGACAATTTCCTAGGCTCATAAGAATACGAGCCTATACCGTGCAACGCATTCACACATTCCACTCTACTTGCATCATCATTGACATCCATATTAAGAAGCACGACCTCAAGGGAATATTCAACATTTATCATGGAACTTGTGTCATCCACTATCACAGTTGTGACAATGTCCACAAATGAACACACCTCGGTGCTATTGGGTTGTCTCATACATGGAAAACAACTTTCTCATCCCCCACATGGAAAGTCTACTCACCCGCTTCAACATCAACCAACGCCTTCCCCGTAGCTAGGAAAGGTCTCCCAAATATAATTGGGACTTCAAAGTCCACTTCACAATCCAAGATGACAAAATTGGCCGGTAATATGAATTTATCAACACAGACAAGAACATCATCAATTATTCCCAAGGGTCGCCTCATCGATCGATCCGCCATTTTAAGCCTCATTGAGGTTGGTCTAGGTTGTCCTATTCCCAAGGTCTTGGAGACCCGAATAAGGCATCAAATTTATGCTAGCCCCCAAATTACAAAGGACCTTGGCAAAATTCGCACTACCAATAGTGCAAGGGATAGTAAAAGCTTCGGGGTCTTCAAGTTTCGGGGCCATAGAATGTACGATAGCACTCACTTGATGAGTCATGTTAATTGTTTCACACTCCATTGACCTCTTCTTTGTTACCAAATCCTTCATAAACTTTGCATACCCCGGCATTTTCTTAAGTGCCTCCACCAAAGGCACATTGATTGTATGACTCTTCATCATTTCAATAAACTTTTTGAATTGGTTATCACCCTTTTGCTTTGCTAACCATTGAGGATAAGACGGAGGTGGCCTAGGAAAAAGTGTCTTGGCTTTGGGCACCACCAACTCGGGTATATCAATCACGTATTCCCTAGACAGGTTCACGACATCTTGTGCTTCCACCTCGGCCTCATCAATATCTATCCTCACTTCATTGTTCACATTGGTCTCAACCACATCTTCAACTATCAAAGGACTCACATCTTCTTGGAACCCAACATTATCATCCACAACTTGATTTTCTTTCGAGGCATGCGCATCACCGCCTCTTCCACTTCTTGTTGTAACCGCCATTACATGATTGTTACCTCCCTTCGGGTTCACTACCGTATCACTTGGTAGAGCACCCTTAGGTCGAGTATTCAATGATTGAGAATTTTGGCCTAATTACACCTCCAAGTTCTAAATAGAGGTATTGTGGGAAGCCAATTGAGCATCAGAGTCTTGGTTCTTCTTCATCATTTGTTCGAATATCATTTCTGTTCTTCCCATATCATTACCAGAAGAACTAGACCCATGAGATTGAAACAGAGGCAGGTTGTTCAGTTGTGGATACATCGGGGGACTTTGAAAACCTTGCCCCCGGTTGCCTTGATTTCCATTGTTATTCCACCCACCTTGACCATTGTTGTTATTCCACTTATTGTTGTTATTTCCATTCCAATTCCCTTTGTTACCCAAATTGTTGTTCCCCCAATTTTTACCTTGATTGTTGTTGTTCCAATTACCACCACCTTGTTGATTGCCCCAATTTCCTTGGGGTCGGCATTGTTGATTTGAAGAGTTGCGTCGATTGCCTTGATAGTTATTGACATATTGAACCTCTTCGCTTTGCTCATCAGAACACTCATTTGAGAAACTACCACCATCATCATATTGATCACGATTTCCTTGAGATTGTTGCCCTTTTTGCCTTCTCTTAAGCATATTCATTCCTTCCATGGCATTGACTTGGCAAGGATTTTGGACTTGTTGCAATTGCACCTTTACCAATTGATTCATAGTCGTAGTGAGCTCGGTAATAGCTTGACCGTGGTCATGCAACACCTTGTGCAAATGGATGACTGTGGGGTCACCCAGGGGCACATTTTCTCTGCTTTGCCATGCCGAAGAAGTGTCGGACATTTCATCCAAAACATCACAAGCTTTATTGTAAGGAAGCTTCATAAAGTTGCCTCCAGCCAATTGGTTCATAATGTATTGATTAGTGGTGTTAATGACCCGATAAAGGGTTTCTTGAATCATCATATCTATCATATCGTTATTTGGGCACTCTTTCACCATTGTTCTAAATCTCTCCCATATTTCATGCAAGGGTTCCTTTGGCTCCTGCTTGAAAGCCAAAATTTCATCCCGAAGCACCGCCATGTGACTTGTAGAAAAGAACTTGGAAATAAATTTGTCCGCCAATTCATCCCACGTTGTGATTGAATGATTAGGGAGCCTTTATAACCAATCCAATGCCTTACCCCTGATGTGCCGGAGAATTTCGGCATGTTTCAATACTAATTGCTTAGATTTTAGCTTGTTTAAATGCAATTATCTCCTTTACTTATGTAGTTTTGGTGTTTCTACAGTACATAAGGACTATGGACCTAAGAGCATGGAAATGGAAGCAGAAAAGAGCAAAATGTAGCAAAAATGCGAGTCTGCGACACACTATGCGATCACATATCACTGATGCGAGCCACAGAATGCACATTCAAATCATAGACTAAAGTAGAGCCCTGGGTAAATCTCAAGTCAAGAATGCGGTCCACTATGCGACCGTAGAACTTGTTTGCGAGCTGCAGAGTGGACCACAAATCAACCATGAAGGTCACTTAATGACGAAGATGCGGTGCAAAATGCGATCGCATTTCTGCAATACAAATCGCATAATTGGAATGCGATGAAGATCTGAAAATAGGGTTTCAGTCTGCGAGGGGGACGCTTAAGATGCGGACTGCATATACGCTTTGCAACGAGAATGCGGTCGCATTTCTGACCTGAAAGGATATTTTTGTCTGTTTTCTATCCCGATTTTCACAACACTATAAATATTTTTATGATGGTTTTGTGGGCTCATCGTGTTTGGTTTTTGAGCTACATTCCAAGACTTTAATACTCACTTTTGGAGTCTTTTGGGGTCAAGAATATTCTTTTTGTAAGCTTTATGGCATTTATTATTCTCTTGCTTTTGTATTTTAGTATGAGTAGCTAACTCTAAATACTAAGGTTGTGGACCCTAAATAGGTGTTATGTTAACGGGTGTTTAACATTGAATATATATATATATATAATGGTTGGTTGATATTTATTTATTTCTCGTGCTTTATTTATTGTTGGTGGTTGCAAATATTAACAAGTGCCATTCAATTCTACTTTGCTTGGGAAAGTGGGTTAGAATTTGGTAGAAGTAAATATCAAAGACTCAAGGCTTTAAACCTTGTTTAATAAAATCACTTAGGGATAAGTGGATTTTATTTGGCATACATTGATTGTTATTAATTGCAATCTTTTACATTTGGGAAAATTATAAAGAGGAAATACTACCCAACTATTGGGAAATATTGGGTAGTCACTTAGACATCATTTGCATATCAAAGGGACCGACCATTAGAAATATATTATATTAACACCGATAGCATTACATTGCATTAAATGGGACACAACCTTAGTTTCTTTAATCCTATTAATTACACTTTCAATATTCCAATTTGTTGTTACTTCAAAACAAACTCAATTCATACTCTCGTCACTATTAATTCACACTCTTGTTACCGTTAACTGGATAGAATTACCACTTTAGTCGAGCAACACACTATTCTAGTAACCTTTTCACACCTATTCTATGTGGGATTCGACCCCAACCTTGTTGGATTATTATATTTGACATCGACCGCCTTACACAATTTATAAAAGTTTAATTTGAGCATATCAAATTTTGGCGTCATTGCCGGAGAATACGGTTTTGAAATTACTAATTAGTGTGTGCTTTACTTTACGTCTTATTCTATTCCATCACACTTTGCTTGTTTTGCTTGGTGTCGATAGGAAAACATGTCTGATTATGGCGATGACGTAGAGACAGAACTGGGAGAGAATCCTTTTGCAGACATCAAAGAGTACATTGAGGATACAAATGCTATTGTACCTCCAGCTGTTGGTGCTGCAACGTTCAAAGATGAACACGGTTTAATCCTTATGCTCAAAGCTGAGGGGCTCTTCAGAAATTCCACCGATGATGATCTAACACAACACCTTAGAAACTTCTTGGGTGTGTGTGCAATGCACAAGCAAAACCATGTCTCTGATGATGCCTTGAGGTTGAGATGCTTCAAGTATTCTCTTGTTGGGGATGAAAGAAGATGGCTCCAGAATCTGCCACCAAACTCTATCCATTCTTGGCGCGAACTTTTCCGGGCATTCCTATCTGAGTGGTTCCCGCAAAGTAAAAAGTCTAAGCTGCGGGATAAAATCTTCTTCTTTAAGCAAACACAGGGAGAACAGTTGCATGAGGCATGGGATCATTTCAAATTATATTTGGTGAGGTCTCCAAACCATGGTTTCCCGAATTTTATGCTATTGGAAATTTTTTATATGGGTTTGGATCATATGAACCAAGCTATAGCCAAAAATGCAACTGACGGATCCTTCATGGATAAATCATTCACAAGGGTGACACAAATCCTTGACATAATGGCACAACACAATCAAGCGTGTCATTCCGAAGACACCTCAGGTGGGGTTGCATATGGTTCTCCTTCCTTGACCACCTTGATCAAGGAGAATCAAGAGAGGGACCAAATGATTGCAGGGTTGGCCACAAATGTAAATGTGTTGACAAAAATGTTCACGAAAAATCAAACAAAAAAGGTGAATGTAGTCGAGGATATGCAACCCATCTCCAATGAAGAGTTTGAAGAAGCTAACTACATCAACAACCCTCAAGGAGGGTATCAAAGACAACATAATCAGGGTCAAGGGCAACAAAGTCAATGGAGGCCAAACCCGCAAGGGCAAGGCAACCAACAATGGAGACATGACCAAGGTGGCTCAAACTAAGGAATTGGAACAACAACAAGAACTTTTCTAACCGTAGTTCAAACCCCTATGTTCCTCAAAAGGGTCAATATTCGAACCAAGGGTCCTCTTGTGAATCTAAGTTGGAAGCTATGCTTGAGCAAGTGTTGCAAAATCAAGAAAAATCCGATGCTTCCATGAGAAACATGACCAAGGTTGTTGGATCTCATACCGCCTCCATCCAAAAATTAGAGATGCAAATGAGAGACCTCTCCGAAGAGCAAAATCCAAAACAAAAGGGAACACTCCCTAGTGATACAGTTGCAAATCCAAGAGGTAGTGGGAGTGGCCCAACTTCTCACATCATGGAGATCACTACTAGGAGTGGTAAAGTGCTACATGGAGAGGGTGAACAAACGATTGAATAAGAAGAGTCCGAACAAAGGGTTGAGGTTGAAGAGCCAAGTGTTGTCGAGGTTGAAAAGATTTCGGAGGAGTTGAAAGTGCAAAAAGAGAACCGGGAAGAGGTGAAGGAAAAAGTGAAAGAGACACCAAAATCTCTTCCACCTATTCCTAGACCTCCTCCCTATTTCCTCAAAGGCTCGCAAGAAATATTGATGATAGCAAACTTGAAAAATTCTACGACATCCTCAAGCAATTAACATTGAATATTCCTCTTGTGGAAGCTTTTCAAGAGATGCCGGGGTTTGCTAAATATTTAAAGTATTTGATCACCAAAAAGTAGACCAAAAAGAATATGGTAGTAAATATGACTCACCGGGTTAGCTCTATTATTGCGACAACCAACGTCTAAAAGAAAGAAGACCCGGGAGCTTTCACCATTCCTTGCACCATTGGGGCCTGTGATTTTGCAAGAGCCTTATGTGATAATGGGGCTAGCATCAACTTAATGCCTCTTGCCATATATAAGCAAGCAGGGTTGGGTATGCCAAGGCCCACTAGTATGAGATTGCAAATGGCCGATCGGTCAATCAAATGCCCGATGGGAATTGTTGATGATGTAATTGTAAAAGTGGGGAAGTTTCATTTGCCCGCCGATTTTGTAATTCTTGATTGTGCAGTTGATAAAGAAATCCCTATCATTTTGGGGATACCATTCCTAGCCACGGGAAGAGCACCCATGGATTCGGAGTGCAACAAAATTAAATTCCGGGTGAATGATGACGAAGTCACATTTCAAGCGAGCAAGGGTATGAAGTTACCCCATGAGTATGAGAGCATTTCAGTGATAGATGTTGTTGATAAGGTGGAAGATGCCGTCGAAGTGAAAATGGAAGAACAATGCCTTGGTGAGGCATTGGCGGCTATCTTGGTAAAGTTTGATGGTGAAGACATGGATGGGTACATGGAGTCGGTAAATGCATTGGAGGGTCCTCGATCCTACACTTATACTCCGGCAAAGCATTCTCTTGACTTGGAGAATCGGGCCACACCCCCCGCAAAGCCATCAATCATTGAGCCACCACAATTAGAGCTCACGCCACTCCCCCCGCACCTAAGGTATAAATTTCTTGGCTCTAATGATACTTTACCCATAATTGTTTCATCTTTGTTGAATGATGTGTAGGTAGAGAAATTGTTGGAAGTCTTGAAGGAGCATAGGCAAGAGATTGGATGGACAATTGCGGACATCTAAGGGATTCCCGCGGGAATTTATGAACATAAGATCCAATTGGAGAGTGACACGAAGCCAAGTGTGCAGCATCAACGACAATTGAATCCATCAATGCAAGAGGTGGTAAAGAAAGAAATCATCAAGTGGTTGGATGCCAGGGTGGTATACCCTATTGCTGATAGTTCTTGGGTGAGCCCTGTGCAATGTGTACCGAAAAAGGGAGGCATGGCCATAATTGAAAATGATAAAAATGAGCTCATCCCAACAAGAACGGTGACCGGTTGGAGGGTGTGTATGGATTATCGAAAGCTCAAATGTGCAACATGCAAAGACCATTTCCCTATGCCTTTTATTGATCAAATGCTTGATCGGCTAGCAGGAAGGTCATTCTATTGTTTCCTTCACGGATATTCCGGCTACAACCAAATCAATATCGCATTGGAGGATCAAGAGAAAACAACATTCACTTGTCCCTATGGAACTTTTGCCTTTAGTCGGATGACATTTGGTTTGTGCAATGCTCTGGCTACTTTTCAAAGATGCATGATGTCCATTTTCTCCGACATGGTGGAGGATTTTCTAGAGGTCTTCATGGATAACTTCTCTGTAGTAGGTGAATCTTTTGAGCATTGTCTTAACAATGTTAGACAAGTGCTTAAGAGATATGAGGAAACCAACCTTGTGCTAAATTGGGAGAAATGCCATTTCATGGTGGATGAAGGCATCGTATTGGGGCATAAAATTTCAAAGCATAGCATTGAGGTTGACCGGTCTAAGATCGAGATTATTTCCAAGCTTCCTCCACCTACTTATGTAAATGGTGTTCGAAGTTTCTTGGGGCATGCCGGATTTTATAGGCGGTTCATCAAGGATTTTTCCAAAATTGCAAATCCTATGTACAAACTCCTTGAGAAAGACACCAAATTTGTGTTTGATGAAAAATGCCTCAAAGCTTTTGATGAATTAAAGCTAAGGCTCGCCACGTCACCTATTATTGTCACACCCGATTGGTCTCTTTCTTTCGAGCTCATGTGTGATGCTAGTGGTGTAGCTATTGGAGCAATGCTTGGCCAACGTCACTACAAGGTTCTCCACTTGGTCTATTATGCAAGCAAGACACTCAATGGGGAGCAAATGAATTACACGGTGACTGAACAAGAGCTTCTTGCCATTGTTTATGCTTTTGAGAAGTTTCGGGCTTATTTTTTGGGATCCAAAGTGATAGTGTACACGGATCATGCTTCTTTTCTCTATCTTATGGCAAAGAAGGATGGAAATCCGCAGTTGATTCGATGGGTTTTATTGTTGCAAGAGTTTGACTTCGAGGTCAAGGATCGCAAGGGAACTCAAAATCAAGTAGAGGATCACTTATCAAGGCTTGAGGAAGCAGGGAGACCAAGGGGATATCTTGAAATCAATTATGCATTCCCGGATGAACATATCTTGGCACTATCTACACTTTTGCTCCATGGTCTGCCGACATTGCTAACTATTTCGCGAGTGACCTTATTCCGCAGGGGTTGGAGTCTTATAAAAAGAAGTTCTTGAGAGATTGTCGGCAATATTATTGGGAAGATCCATACTTGTTCCGTGTTTGTTCCGGCAACATCATCCGAAGATGTGTTCCCGAAGAAGAAGCTATGCCTATTCTAAAAGCATGCCATGACTCGCCAGTTGGGGGTCATCATGGGGGAAATCGGACGGCGGCAAAGGTTATTGAATGCGTTTATTATTGGCCTTCCATCTATCATGATGCCAATCAAATGGTCAAGGATTGCGACCAATGTCAACGACAAGGTTCAATCTCCAAGAGGCATGAAATGCCAATGCACTTTGTGATGGAGATAGAGATCTTCGATGTGTGGGGAATCGACTTCATGGGTCCCTTTTATGAGATCTTGAGGGATGCAATATATCTTGGTAGATGTGGACTATGTGTCCAAATGGGTTGAAGCAGTTGCCTTACCAAATAATGAGGCAAGAAGCGTGACTGCCTTCTTGAAGAAAAACATATTCACTCGGTTTGGCACTCCTAGAGCCATTCTTAGTGACAGTGGATCTTATTTCTATAACAAGTCTTTCGCGGGGCTACTTGAGAAGTATGGCGTCAAGCACAAGGTGGCCACACCTTATCATCCGCAGTCAAGTGGTCAAGTTGAGGTTTCTAACCCGGAGATCAAGAGCATTCTAGCAAAACCTGTTAACGCAAATAGGACCGACTGGTCAAGGAATCTAGATGATGCATTGTGGGCATACCGCACGGCATACAAGACCCCTATTGGTACTTCTCCTTATCGGTTAGTCTTTGGTAAAGCTTGTCATCTCCCCATGGAATTGGAACACAAGGCTATGTGGGCATTGAAAAGGTTGAACTTAGACTGGGCTGAAGCTGCAAATTTGAGGTTAACACAACTCAATGAAATGGAGGAATTCCAGTTCCATGCTTATGAAAGTGCAGTTGTGTACAAAGAACGGATGAATTTTGTCCATGACAAGAAGATCTTGAAAAGAGAGTTCAAGACGGGTGATTTGGTCTTGCCTTTTAACTCAAGGCTCAAATTGTTTCCGTGCAAGCTTAAATCAAAATAGTCCGGACCATTCAAAGTGGTCAATGTCTCTCCTTATGGAGCGGTGGAATTAGAATCAACATATGGGTCCCGGACATTCAAGGTAAATGGCCAACGCATCAAGCATTACTTGGGCACTGATGGAGAGAAACATTTTGTGGAGCAACTGGCTCTCAAAGATGGTCCATGTCCGACCATTGAATGAAACCAAAGGGACCTCAACTTCGTCGTGCCGCGACGCTAAATCAAGCGCTTCATGGGAGGCAACCCATGTATGGTAACACTCTTTTGTTCTTTGAATTCTTAGTTTTTGATAGATAGATTTATTTGAGCAATTTAACGTGTGTGTTAGAGTGTAGGGGGTTCAAAAGATCACAACACTTGGTAGGGATGCATAAAAAGGGAAGAAAAACCACCATATGAAGTTTGCTGCACATATGCGGTCATATTTTCACTATGCGGACCACATTTTGATCGCAAACACAAGCAGTAAGTTTGGTTCAAATTGGGGTGAAAATGCGATGAGGTGGTTCACTCTGTGGATCGCATTTCACCTATGCGACCGCATTGTGCACCGTATTTGTCACCCTTCAGCTGGTCCCTTAAACTCACTGCATAACACACATGCGGACGCATTGTGTGTTATGCGGTACTCTACCTACTGCAGAGTTGACAGGGTAAGTAACCGCACTTCTTTCGTCTCTCACTCACTTAAAACAAAAATATACAAAAAGGGGGTAAAACCAAAAAGAACAAAGAAAATAAAACGAAAAAGGGGAAAAACACGAACAGTAATTGAACCGTTCAAGCTCAAATTGTTCAAGACCAAAGGATTTGCTTTGTTCCACTCATAAAACCTTGCTGGTATGTACCCGTTCCTCCCTCGTCTTGTTTACGATTCCCACTGTGTAGTTGGTGATTTTCATTCATCCCTTTTGCACAAATGTGTTATATGATGCTATGTGTAGTTAATTCTCCATATTTAATTGATCCTGGGTTGAAAATGATTTGGGGAAATGGGTATAAAGAAATAGGTCTGCCATTGTTGAAAGCTTGGTTGAACCATGTAGACGAAGGCATCTGCGGCCCGCAGAGTGGAAATGCGGTCCGCATTTTGGCCGCAAATCAAACCCTATGTCTTCTGATAAAGATGGTGAAATGCGGTGACTATGCGGTCGGATAATTGAAATGCGGACCGCAAATCCACCGCAAAGTTACACAGACCTCCTAGTTTTGAGCCTTGCATTTTGAGGCTGTTCTGTGAGCGCATTCTCTACTCTGCGGTGAGATATGCGATTTTATTTTGTGATGTATGTCCTGGGCAAGTCAAGTCTGCGATGATTCTGCGGTCTGCATTTCAATTATGCGACCGCAGATCAAGTCGCATTTTGAGTTTTTCTTTTTAATTCTTATGTATTTTATCACTCACATCGGTCCCAGCTTCCACATCCGAGGGTGACCCCGCCAGTACTCAGCCAACTACCGACTCCCATAGCACTTAGTGTGCCTTAGGGAGCCCCCTCAAACTCATATCTCTGTTCTTATGTATTGGGGACAATGCATGCTTTTAGTTGGGGGTGGAGGGTAGCATGGTAGATATTTTTGTGACATAGGAAACTGTTGTACATATGAATGTCTTTATGTCATAATCAAACTCATATACTCTTGTGTTTTTTGTGTTCTGTATATATTAGTATGATTTCGGTACATGAGTTGTGTTGTGTAGTTCGTGATGATGTTAATATTAGTGTTTGTTTTATGTTCATATTAGTGTTGTGTGAATATGATATTGTTTTCCATATAAACGAAAAGCAACAAAAACAAGTACCCCTTGGTTTTTCTTCTCCCGGTTCTTTTCCAAGGGTGTAATAGTAGAACCAGGATAGTAGAATGAATCGTATTGACCGGTTTGGTGTGATTGCCTAGTCAAGCATGTGTGTCTGTACATAGCATATACCCTTCCACGTATAAAAAAAGAGATAAACTGTGTGAACATCTGTCTATGATGAAAGCTTTTAGTTGCCAAGTGTTGACTCGAAAGCGTCAAACTATGTGAGTGAAACAGTTCGTGTGCCATGCGTGTGTGAGTTCTCTGTGTGTATATAATTCTTGTGTTTACTTCTGTCATCCAGAACTTGCCCGGTTGGTCTTTCAATGCTAATGATAGTATATTTGGTTGGAAGAATGATCTTAGGCATTCCTTGTTTTATTTGCAAGACCTCTTTAGCCTTTCAAGTTGACCTTTGCATAAATAATATCACTAGTACCCAATTTGAGCCTTTAAACCTGTTCTTTGGCCAACTCATTACAAACCTTTCCCTTTTGTAAATAATTCCCTCTATTGAACCCATCCCTCCTTGAACATTGAGAATGAGGCTAAAAGCCTAAGTTGAGGGTAGTGTTAAAGTGGAGATTGGTAAGGTTGTACGTTGAGTGTAGGACCACATGCCTAAGATCATTCCTCCAACCATTATATTATCAACCAACCATTTTATATATATATATATATATATATATATATATATATATATATATATATATATATATATATATATATATATATATAT
>MU751626.1:70038-93750 GCA_026770625.1 Nicotiana glauca
TTAAACACCCGTTAACATAACACCCATTTAGGGTCCACAACCTTAGTATTTAGAGTTAGCTACTCATAATAAAATACAAAAGTAAGAGAATAATAAATAACATAAATCTTACAAAGAGAATATTCTTGACCCCAAAAGACTCCAAAAGTGAGGAGTATTAAAGTCTTGGAATGTAGCTCAAAAATCAGATAAGATGAGCCCACGGAAAAAAAAGAGAAAATGTGTGTATGTATATAAAGTACGGAGCCTTGAATAAAATTAGAAAAGGTATGTAAGGACGTTCTATATTGGAAGCTAGATGCAAATGAGGCTATGGGGGTTTGAAAAGAAGAAAAGTGCATAAGAATGAAAAATGTGAGTAGTGTTCAAGGAGGGTGAAGTCACTTGTACCCAAATGCTTATCCAACCCTTCCCTAAACCTACATTACAAGCTTAAAAAGTCCTTATGGGACCCTCCAACCGAACATTCTTGCATAAACGATGAATTAAAATAAGGGCAAGCCTATGGTTTGAAATGTTGTAACACTTGAAGTTCTTTCTAAGAGTGAGTGTATTTGTGAATTGTCCCTTTTTGTTGTCCTTGTAAATATTGTGATTTTGGGACCTTCTTTCTAGTGAGGGTACATGAACTGTGGAGTTAAACAAAAGTTGAGTTTTTCGAGTCAAATGTAGTTGTACTCAGCCGAGGGTAACATTTTGTCGCAATGTCTGAGGCTCAAGGTTCACAAGTTGATTAGTTTTTCTTGTATATATTGTCGGTTCAGGAAGGGTAAACAATTGAAAATGCATGCTTGAAGTACTAGCAACGAACACCACCCGTGGTTATTATTGTTTCATGTTAATAAAGTCTAGAATAGGCTAAGGTTGTTTTAGTTGCTTGAGGACAAGCAAGAGTTTAAGTTGGAGGTGTTGATGTGCCAGAGAATTTCGGCATGTTTCAATACTAATTGCTTAGATTTTATCTTGTTTTAATGCAATTATCTCCTTTACTTATGTAGTTTTGGTGTTTCTACATTACCTAAGGACTAAGGACCCAAGAGCATGGAAATGGAAGCAGAAAAGACAAGAAAAGAGCAAAATGTAGCAAAAATGCGAGTCTGGGACAAACTATGCGATCACATATCACTGATGCAAGCCGCAAAATACACATTCAAGTAGCAGACTAAAGTAGAGCCCTGAGTAAATCTCAAGTTAAGAATGCGGTCCACTATGCGATCGCAGAACCTGTCTGTGAGCCACAGAGTGGACCGCAAATCAACCATGAAGGTCGCTTAATGACGAAGATGCGGTGCAAAATGCGATTGCATTTCTGCAATGCGAATCACATAATTGGAATGCGATAAAGATATGAAAATAGGGTTTCAGTTTGCAAGGGGGACGTTTAAGATGCGGACCGCATGTACGCTTTGCAATGAGAATGCGGTCGTATTTCTGACCTGAAAGGGTATTTTTGTCCATTTTCTGTCCCAATTTTCACAGCAATATAAATAGTTTTATGATGGTTTTGTGGGCTCATCTTGTCTGGTTTTTGAGCTACATTCCAAGACTCTAATACTCCTCACTTTTGGAGTCTTTTGGGGTCAAGAATATTCTCTTTGTAAGCTTTATGGCATTTATTATTCTCTTGCTTTTGTATTTTAGTATGAGTAGCTAACTCTAAATACTAATGTTGTGGACCCTAAATGGGTGTTATGTTAATGGGTGTTTAACATTGCATATATATATAATGGTTGGTTGATATTTATTTATTTCTCTGCTTCATTTATTGTTGGTGGTTGCAAACATTAACAAGTGCCATTCAATTCTACTTTGCTTGGGAAAGTGGGTTAGAATTTGGTAGAAGTAAATATCAAAGACTCAAGGCTTTAAACCTTGTTTAATAAAATCACTTAGGGATAAGTGGGTTTTATTTGGCATACATTGATTGTTATTAATTGCAACTCTTTTACATTTGAGAAAATTATAAAGAGGAAATACTACCCAACTATTGGGAAATATTGGGTAGTCACTTAGACATCATTTGCGTATCAAAAGGACCGACCATTAGAAATATATCATATTAACACCGATAGCATTACATTGCATTAAAGGGGACATAACCTTGGTTTCTTTAATCCTATAAATTACACTTTCAATATTCCAATTAGTTGTTACTTCAAAACAAACTCAAGTAATACTCTCTTCACTATTAATTCACACTCTTGTTATTGTTAACTGGATAGAATTACGACTTTAGTCGAGCAGCACACTATTCTAGTAACCTTTTCACACCCTGTGGGATTCGAACCCAACCTTGTTGGGTTATTATATTTGACATCGACCGCCTTACACAATTTATAAAAGTGTAATTTGTGCATATCAAATTTTGGTGCCATTATCGGGGATGAGAAAACAGGAAAAGCCTCAATCTCAACGCATCATCGGACACGTTTGTTTGCTTGCTACCCTAACATGTATCTACGAACCCCTTCAAGTGCTTGTAGGCATTTTGATCGGAGGCGCCTGTAAAATACCCTGTTTGCTAGAGTAGGGTCAACATGATATTTGTAATTTGAAAGTTCCCGGCCCAGCTTCGGGGAGGAATGATAACACTCGCATATACTTGATTTGGGAGGACTCTTGGATCCACTCTTCGCGGTGGCGGAGGAGGGTCTGGAATATTGTTGTTGTCATTTGCATTGGCCTGACAGACTCTATGTGGAGGTTGAGGTAATATAGGAAGCTCTTTGTGATCAAGATCGTCTACCTTCTCCCCCGCATTCACATTGCCAAGAGGGTCATTGGCATTTAGAGCCATTTGTACCTGAGTAATCGACACAAACAAAATTAGTAAATAAGAAGTAAAGAAGAGCAACACACAAAGCTACTAACTAGATAGCCAAAAACCGTAAGCTCCCTGACAACGGCGCCGAAAAGTGATCGCTTCTAACTACCCGCTACCAAAGAGTAGGAGAAGAGGGTCGCAATAGCTTTTACCCGATATGAGGGCCGGGATCGAATCCTCATGGAGCTAGAAGGGAATTCGGGTATCTACTTAGGATAGAGTTGCGTGTGTGCTCTTAGATGATTTTCTTTTCATTTTTGGATTTATAAACTACAAACTACTAATTTAAGCTAAATTATGCTACGAGATGATTGCTAAAGTTGTATCTAATGGGAAGATAGGCACTAGGGTCATAACTCTACCTAGGTGGCTAATTGATGGGTAGATGTTACTAAGGTTAGATTGACATAATTGGGGATTATGCTATAACCGTTGTACAATTTTGCCCACTCTCACATCCCTCGGTAGAGAGAGTGATTTTGGCCAGTTGACTCTATCGAGGCCAAATGGGTAGGCAAATCAGATCAAGCAACTAGGGTTCAAGTAGGGTGATTACTCTCCCGAGGTTTAACCCGTTAATTGGGACTATCATTTCTCATGAATCCATCCCAATTCCTTGTTGAGTCAACTTTGGAGACTTAGACTCTCTTTCTCAAGAAGATTCAAATCCACAAAACACAAGTCAGTGTTTGCAACCACTAATTCATAGATTAAAACATAAAATCAACCCAAACAGCAAACACCCACAGTCAATCTAACCCTAAATGGAAACACCCATCAATTACCCATACTAGGGTTGAGCCACAACCCTAGCTAATGGGTTTATCTACTCATGCTTCAAAGAGAAAATGAAGAAATACATGAAAAACAAGACATAATAACTAAATACTAAATTAAACTGCAAGAATCTATCGTTAGATTGAAGTTAAGATGCCAAAAATGGCTACAAAAGTTGTTCTCACGAGTGCAACACTGTTCTTAAGTTAACATATGACCTAAAAATGGTAAAATATTCTATGTATACTATGCTGGAAAAACTGGACAAAAATACCCCTGCGGGGTCAGTGCGGGCTGCACAAAACGGACCGCGGCCCCACAAGACTCTTGAAATTCAAACTTTAACTCTTTGAAGTTGGGCTCCATGAACCGCACAAAATGGATCGCGGTTGCAGAGCTAGTTGGCGCGGTCCACACAATAACGATCGTGGACCGCATGGCTTAGTTTGGCATCATTTCAAACTCTCTGAATCTCTTGTCCGCGGACCGCACAGAAAGGTAGTGCGGCCGCGAAACCTTCAACGTGGGCCGTACAAATTAAACTGTGGCCGCGTTGAGAGCCCAGTTTGCCAACTCTCTAAATCTCCTAATGCATCTATCTACCACTTTGCGTGATCCGCACTAGGCCTTATTTCCTTCAGATTGCCTTGTCTTTGATACTTGAGCTAGTTTCACTCCTTTTTGAGCCTATATTTGATATTTCGTCACTTTGTCGATCAAACCTGCAAACAAGCACAACCTGTGAGCTTTTTGGGACTATTTTGTACAAATATATGATTAAAGATAGGCAAGTAGGGGCATAAAACATGTTAAAATCCTAACTTATCAGGTGTTAGAGTGCTATTGAGGCGCGTGTAATTATGTTCATTTGATCAGGCTAATCGCAGTTTTAATAGAGTGAATGACCCTCGAGAATGGTTGTGTTCAATATTCTACATGAAACAATTGGGTATTTTAAAGTTGTATATGTGATTAGAAGTGGAGTTTTCATTGGAAGATGTCCAGACTTGTGGTATTTTCTATATTAATTATGGGATGCCATGTATCAATATCAGGAAAGTAAAGGTAACAGATTTAGATTCGCAGAAAATCTCTTCAGAGTAAAGTATTTTTTACCATGGTGCTCGTGGGAATATCTGAGAAAGTATTCAGCGACTTATGAGCCATATAGGGTGTGGCTTTATGCTTGGTTTCGTGTGGTAAGTCTGGGTTGAGAAATTGTGGTGCTACAGCAAGAGGGAATATCAAGTTGAAGATAAATGTAAAGGAAATTTAGACAGATGGGGTAGCTTGGTAGTAGACCGGACCGGTATGGTAAGGATATGATTTGTTCCTTGTGTGTGTTCGAGGTAATGAGTTCTTACAGGTGTTTTGTGGCAATGCTCTTAGGTTTTGACAGCTTGCTTAGCTTGGTCGATTTAGAAAGATTCAATCCTGGCAGGTCTGATTTGTGCAAGGGGAACTCGGAGAGTTCTTGATAGTTCTTATCGCTGTTCGAAGACGTATATTTTCTATGGGCATGCGGAGCGTGGGATGTATAGTGATTTTCTTCTAGATAGGACCAATGGAAAGTTCTTAACTAATTGAGTACTTATATGTTTGTGGCTCGGAAGGGAAATGAAGTTCCCCTGTTATCCTAGGATGGTATGGTATATGCAGTATGTTGTGGAGGATGCAGATTTGCATGTGTAAGTTTACGATTTAGTTCTGAATGGAAAGTCATAAAATTCTTAGGCAGTACGGACAGTTTTAGGTGATTAGAGAAATGAGACTCAGATGATTAGGGGGAATGATGTTTATATGATTAAGGAAATGGTATTGCTAATCAGAGTGATTTGACGAGGGTATATGTTTCAGAAAAGGAAATGTGATTAAGTTGATGTACATCGGTAGTACTGCGGCACTTTCTTGTTAGATCGACTGCTGATATTCACGTTTGCTTGATGGCACAAGGGAATTTTAGAATATCTTTCGTGGAATGATTGGGTATTTGAGGTGCGGTATGCATTCGAGCGGCGGAATCGGGATCGGGTATGGTGATTTGTGTGCTATATGGAGTTGGAGATTGGGAGAACTCATGTTCATGCTATATTGTGGTTGTGGTCGCGTGTATCAGCACTGTCTAGTGACTATAGGGGTCTAGAGACCTAAATGGGCCTTTTGTGCTTGGTATGTTGGATTTGGAAGTGATATTGGGTTCAGACTGGTTGTCTCTGTGTTGTGTCATTATAGACTGTTGTGCTGAGGCGATGCTATTGGCCATGCCGGAATGCCATGGATTGAGTGGCGAGGTGCGATGGATTATGTCCTATTAGAGTGGTTTTATATTTTGAAGACCCAGCGGATGGCTGGGAAGGATTGTCTTTCTTATTTGGGCCTTCGTGATGGATGTCAGTACAGAGACTTTTACCATTGATTCAGTTCCGGTGGTGAGGGATTTTTCGGATGTGTTTCTTATGGCCGGGCATGTCGCCGGGCAAGGTTGTTTATTTCGGTGTTGATTCGGTGTTGGGCACCGTATCGTATGGAACCGGCAGAGTTATAGGAGTGGAAGGAGCAGCTTAAGGTTTTCTTGATAAGGAGTTCGTTGGAATGCCAATGTGGATGTGTGTTCTAGCTTGAGTCGGCTTGGTTGGCCTCGAACGTTATTGAGCTTATTAGAGATCTGGGGAGATCTATGAGTTACCTTGTGTTGCGAGACGCTATGATTTGTTGGTTATGTGCACATATGGTGCGGTTCATTTGGGGTCTCGTAGTGAAAGTCGAGCGGGAAGAGTAATTGGGTGTTGCTCGGTTAATGGCATATCGGTTATCTCCTATAGGGTTTGCATGGTATATTTTATTTGTTTCACCATGGGTGTAATGATTTTCCTTGGTTCCAGACATCAAATTTTGCGTGGTTGTCAATTTCGAGCATAGAGACTTGAGGTGTTCCATGTGGAGCAGTGTTTGGATGGGATTGCGTATTACAGCGAAGCTATGTGGAGATATGACCTTGCGGGTTAGATTTGTGTATTCTATTTCTATGATGTGAAACGGGTTCTCAGCCTTGTGTTGTGATGGTTCTGGTGAGCTAGAGAGACAGCTCTTTCATTAGAGTCATTTTTATGATTTGAGTATGTTCAGAACATTGCTTATATGTTCAGAACATTGCTTATTGGTGCGCATATTATGCCAGTTGTGTCTTAGGCCTGTATTGATGTGTCATGTCACTAGAGTACTGTGTTGGATCAGAAGATATCGTTGGGATCGTTAATGAATACGAATGGATTCGATTTCAGCATGTTGGAAGGATAATATTGAGGTTCGGCTCGAAAACAAATTGCTATGGTAATTGCAAGGAGAAGTGGCTTCATGAATGGTTGATCTGAGAAATGGTTATGGCTTACTGCATGTTTTAGTTATCATTGGCAGTATATATATAAAAGTATTGGAATGAAACTTTAGTAGATAAGAAGTTTTCTATCGGTATTCGGGTGTTGTGTGTAGCTGCTGTGAATTGAAGTTATCGCTACATGTGTTTGAGTTATGTGGTATATCATATAATTGCACCTGAGGTTGCATGCATGGGTTATTATAGCTGGTTTGGGCCTATTCTGAGTATAGGTATGAGGTCGACCGTATTGATGGTTTCAGAAGTGAGAATGTGGTTCTATATTTTATGGGCTAGATTGGATTGTGTAATTTCAGTTACAATGTGTTGTCGGACCTATATGAGATAGGGTGATGTGGGATCACCCCCGAGTGTATGCATGGTAAGGTTATTCAGCGATTGGTTGGCTTTTGGAACAACTCTGGGCACGTTCGAGGACGAACGTATGTTTAAGTGGGGGAAGATGTAATAACCCGACCGGTCGTTTTGAGCTTTTGCACTTTGATCGCTAGTTCTCGGGTATGACTTGCCCTGTGTGATGTATTATGATTTATGCAAATCATTGGTTTTGGTTTTCAGGGTAATCAAAATGAATTTGGAAGAACAATTCTCAGTTTGAAGCTTTAAATTTGAAAGGTTTGACCAAGATTTGACTTGATTATATATGATCTCATATCAGAATTTTTATGATTTGGTTAGCTCCGTTAGGTGATTTGGGACTTAGGAGCGTGATTGGAAAGCATTTTGGAAGTCCGTGGAAGGTTTAGGCTTGAATTGGCGAAATTAAAATTTCGTAGGTGAGATTTTTATATAGAGGTTGGAATGAAATTCCGAAAGTTGCAGTGGTTCCGTTGTGCCATTTTATATATGTGTGCAAACTTTCAGGTCATTCTGACGTGGTTTGGTTGGGTTTTTTTATCAAAAGCGAAATCTAGGAGATTTTGGGATTTTTAGGCTTGAATTCGATGCGAATTTGGTGTTCTAATGTTGTTTTGAGTGTTCCGAAGGTTGGAACAAGTTTGAATGATGTTATGGGATATGTTGGCATGTTTGGTTGTGGTCTCGAGGGCCTCGGGTGAATTTCGGGTGGTCAATTGGACCATTTCATGTTGTGCAAAATTTTAGAAGTTCAGTTATTGGTGTTGCAGGTTTTTGACATTCGCATTCGCAATGCTTGTTCCGCGATCGTGAAGATGTGAGGTAGATGGTCTTCGCATTCGCGTTTCCTGCATCGCGTTCGCGATGTTGTGATGTGTCGATTCTTCGCGTTCGCGAGGGCTAAGTCGCGTTCGCATAGAGGAAGAGGATTAGCTGGGGTTCCTTAATGCTTTGTTCTATGCGTCCGCGTAGATAGGGTCGCGATTGCGTAGGTTTATGTTGCTGTGAATCGCGGTCACATGGTATCATTCGCGAACGTAGTTGGAAGATCCTGAGCATCGTGTTCGCGTGAGGATATACGCGATCGCATAGAGTGAATTATGGGCTGTGATTCATGATCATGATTAAGTAAAAGTGAGAGCTGGGCAGAATGTTTTAAAAGCTCATTTCTGCGAATTTGAGGCTAAGTTCCTCCATTGTTGGTCGATTTTGAAGCTTTTGGAAGAGGATTGAAGAGGGATCCAAGGGGACTTACCTGGAGGTGAGATTCTTGGAGTAAAAACTTGATTATTATGTGAATTACACCTATAAAATCATGAAAACTAAGTCTAAAAATTGAAGAACTAGGGCTTGAGAAATTGGACTTTTTATTTGGGATTTGAAGGACCATTTGGGGTCGGATTTGAGAACTTTTGATATGTATGAACTCATGGGGAGATAAGGAATCTTATGATGTGAAAGTTTTTGAGTTTCGAGAAGTGGGCCGGAGGCTCGGGTTTTGCTAATTTCGGGATTTTTGGTATTTTCCAATTATTTTCGCTTGGGCTTTGTTCACTTAGCATATTGTGACGTATTCGTTTTGATTTTGAATAGATTCGACGTGCATGGAGGCTGATTCGAGGGGCAAAGGCTTCGCGAGCTAGAGATTTAACTAGTTTGAGGTGAGTAATGATTGTAAATGATGTTATGAGGGTTTGAAACCCTGAATTGCACATCGTAGTGCTATATTGAGGTGAAACACACGCTTGATGACGAGCGTGGGGTCATGCACTATTAGGGATTGTGACTTGGTCCGTCTCGATTGATGATTTTATCGCGTATTTGATTGAAAACAATTTGCTATCATCATTATTTGGGCCTAGTGCCAGCTATTTGAACCCTTCGGGGATTTTTATTGATATTTTCTCACTGTTTTGACTTTATACTTGAACTCAGTCATGTTATTTTCCACTGTTTTCAAAACTCAACCATGTTTACTCTGCTTTAACACTTGAAATGATATTTTAGATAATATTTTGTGCTGAGCGTTATGTTTTACTATTTCCCGAGTGGCTTATGTGATTTTTGACTGAGTAAGGCCGAGGGCCTGTATGGTGAGGATACTTTTAGGTCGGGCTGCATGCCGCATCAGTGAGATACTGATTATTATAATGAGGCTGAGGGCCTGAGATTGTGCACCACGAGGTGGGTTGATATTGTTATGAGGTCGAGAGCCTACTTATGATGCCACGAGGTGGCGTGATATTGTGCTTAGGCCGTAAGGGGCCCCTCCAAGAGTCTGCACACCCCCACTGAGCACGGGTACCCATTTTGATGTAAGATATAGCCCGAGGGGTTGGTATTGTTCTATGTGATTTGCCCGAGGGGCTAGTTCAGTTCTGAGATATTTCCCGAGGGGCGGATTTGATGACATTCTGCCCGAGGGGCAAACCTTATGTGCTTATCTTTCTTATTGGCCCGCCATTTACCTGTTTAATTGTGCATTTGTGCCCGAGGTTTGGATTTCCGTGCTTATCTGCACTATTATTTTGCATTCATTTGCGTAACTATTGAAAAGTCATTTCTCAAAGAAGTTTAGACTAAGCTACGATGTTTTAAGAGATTTTACAGCTTTATTGCTTTCTTAAATAGTTTTATACTTCTTCTATACAATATGTTGATATGCTTTATGTGATTTCTTACTGCTCAATTGTTATTTGCCTTTATTACTCACTGAGTTGGAGTACTCACTTTACTCCCTGCACCTTGTGTGCATATTCAGGTATTTCTGAACCCGGTAGCGGGTATTGGTTGATCAGAGGCACAATCATCGAGCAAGGTATCTGCGGCGTCCGCAACACTGCTTTACTCCCTCTTTATTTCATTTATCTTTACTCAGTACATTCAGACTTGTCAGTTGTGGTTAGACCCTAGTAGATACTCGTGACTGGTGATACCCCGACATCGGGCTGTGTTTGGGCTGCATTCCGCACACTGCACATTATGAAATCTTTTGCTTAGTTTGTGGTTATCTATTCATTGTTATACTATTTATTAATGTTTAACTGTTTCAAAAATTGAATTAGGAATAGTTGGCTGGCCTTGTCTTCACGAGTGCGCCATCACGATCGGGTCCAGGTTTAGGGTTGTGACAACTAGCTTTATTGATTTACTCTTCCCTCCGCAAAATATAACCGTGTCATTTGCATATTCCACGTGGTTAATTCTATGCCGTCTGGTCATTGAAAATGGAATAAACACCTGATCATCATATAGTCTTTTCAATAATCTAGAGAAGACCTCCGCTTCTAAAACAAATAAAGATGGGGATAAAGGATCCCCTTGTTCAAGCCTTGAGATGAAGTGAAGAAAACCCTCCTTCTGCCACTAACAATGATTGAGTACCACGCTTCTGAGATCAGCCGACCAATTACCTCAATCCACCAGCTAAAGAAACCAAAGTTCCTTAGGAGGAATCCCAAGATACTTTGCCATACGCTTTAGCCATATTAAGTTTTATCATCATATTTCCACCTGTATTAGGTTCTGATATCCTATGAATTATTTCCTGAGCAAGCAACACATTATTAGTGATAAGTAGACCCTTCACAAATCCACTTTGATTCTCTAAAATCAGTTTAGGCAACATTAGATTCAATCTTCTGGCCAACACTTTAGAAATGATCTTAGCAGAAAAGTTGCTAAGACTTATTGGCCTGAATTTAGCAAATGTTGATGGGGATTCAACTTTTGGTATTAAAACCAAGCATGTATAAGAGTAGAATCTTGTCAGCTTATTGCCATTGAAAAAGCTCTTGACAAATTCTATGGCATCCCTAGAAAAAATAGACCAACATTTATGATAAAAAAATTCCATTGAATCCATCTGGACCTGCTGAACTTGCTGGACTCATATCTTATCTCCACTGACCATTTGTGATAGGGGATAATTTTCTTCCCTGGTAATGCATTCAGGTATACAACTGATAACATCACTATCTACCACAGTAGGATTCAAATTAAACATGGACTCATAATATCGAACTGCAGCCTTGGAAATCTTTTCATCCCTTGTATCCTACTTCCTCTATGATTCTTCACTCTGAGGAGTTGCAACCTTATCCTTCTATCCTTGATAGCATTGGTGAAATATCTACTATTGCAGTCTCCCTTCTCGAACCATTTTATTTGGGATTTTTGCTCAATTATAGACTCTTGCATTGCCATCCCTCTTACATACTTTGCTTTAGCTTTATTCAATTCTGTTTTGGATTGTTCTGAGTTGTTGTTTAGATCTAGTTCTTCCATTCTTTGCACCACCCTCTCCCATTCATCAACCTTTATATACATATCACCGATCTCTTCTCCTCCCCAATTCTTTTAGTTTCTATTGAAATCTCCACATTGGATTTCCATCCACTTGCATGTCCCAAATATGTGATGAACCAAAAGGTCATCTTATATTTTAGAACTCAATTATGTGCTCTTAAGCCTTAAAAATCTCATTTTTACCCTCCTCGATTTATGTGCATTGTCCGGGCATATTTTCGAAAAGCTTTTATGTTGAAAGTTGATGAAAATAAGAATTTGTACCTTAAAAGTTGACTTTAGTTGACTTCTATCAACGTTTTGAGCAAACGGATTCTGACACGTATTTTGACGGTAATGGTGGGTCCATAATGAAATATGAAACCTGGGCGTATACCCAGAATCGAATTCCAAGATCCCTACCTCGAGATATGAATTTTTGTTGAAAATTGAAAGTTTTAAAATCTAATAGTTTTTAAGAATTGATTGATGTTGATCTTGTTGATACCGGGTTCGTATTTTGGTTTCGGAGCCCAGTACAGGTCCAATATAATATTTATAACTTATCTATGAAATTTGGTGAGAAATGAATTTGGTTTGACGTGATTCGGATGTCCGGTTGTAAAAATAGAAGTTTTAAAGCTTTCTTGAAAATTCAATTTGGTGTTCAATTCTTATTTCTAGGTGTTATTTTGGCGATTTGATCACGCGATCAAGCTCGTATGATGTTTTAAAACTTGCGTGCATGTTTGATTTGGAGTCCCCATGGTTCGGGTGAGTTTTGTATAGGCTACAAGATGTTTTGTACTTAGGAAAAAATTAGTTTTTGGCTTCAGCTGTCATATGGTATTTTCTTCTTCGCATTTGCAGAGGAACTCACGCAAACGCGAAGAGTAAACTGGGGCATGATGAGTTTATTCTTCACGAACACGAAAGCTGGGTCGCGAACGTGGAGCAATGGGGGCATTGCCCTTCAGGAACACGACCAACCTCTCGCGCACGCATAGGCCTGGGTCCTGAGGGAGGGGAAAGTGAATAATACTCTTCGCAAACACGGCACAAGGCTCACGAATGCATAGGATTGTGGGTATAAGCCTTCACAAACATAAAGGGTATTTCGCGAACATGTAGACTATTTGAGCTGCTGCTTCACTATCGCGGTAGGCCCTTCGCAAACGCGAAGAAGGCATGACGCTAAGACTTTAAGACATTTCAAAAACGGGATTTTACCCATTTTTCATAACTCTCCATTCGAGCTCAGCCTAGGTGCAATTTTGAAGGGAAAACTCAACATCAATTCATAGGGTTGTACTCTTTAACTCATTGCTTCCATTTCTAACATCACTCATTAAATTCCTAGCCCTGATCTTTGTTTTTTCATGGTAGAAAACTAGGGATTTAGGAAGAATTTGGGCTTTTTGCAAATTAGGGAATTAGACCTCGAATTGAAGTCGGATTCCAAAACCAACTATATATCTGGGCTTAGGGTTAAATGGATAAATGAATTTTGGTCCGAACCTGGGCTTTGACCAAGCGGTCCGAGGGTCGGTTTTTTGACTTTTTGGGGGAAAGTTTGAGAAATGTAAATTTATGCATTGTAGTTGATTTCTTTAGTAATAATTGATGTTATTGAGTTAATTGTGGCTAGATACAAGTTGTTTGGAGGTGGATACTAGAGGAAAAGCAGTAATTCAACATTGAGTGGCCCGCAGAGCAAGGTAAGTGTTATGTCTAACCTTGAACCGAGTGATTAGGAACCTTTGACTTATTATCTATATGAAGTCCATGTGAGCGGCGTATATGCGAGATTACGAGTGCTTATACACCACGATACTATCTGTTTTCCCCCTATTTACCATTTTTCTTTAATGTTTTCCTTCATATATTAACTGTTATATGTCCTAAATGCTTTCCATGCTTAACTCCTACCTGTTAGTCAATGGCCTCTCTTGCTAATTATGTTAGATCTTTACATAGTTTCACGAATATCTGCTATTTGCTTTATTTGACTTGTTTACACCTTCTGATTGTAAATTGTTGGGCTGGTCTCGCTGTGTAATGTTACTTATGTGGATTCTATTGTCCAAGGTTTCCTTTGGTTTGGTTTGGTATTTACTGATTGTAAAGGCTTGTAGTTTGAACTGTAGATTTGACTGTGTACAATGAGTGTTTGGCAGTGATATGGTGGGATTGGGTTGCACGCTGCAACATGCAAAATAAGAGTGGATTGATATGGTGAAATAAGGGTGAATTATGATATTGATACTGATATATGGTAGGATCGGGTTACGCGCTGCAATAAATCTATATTATTTACTGTTATTTATATTGTTACGGTGGAATAAATGAGGATTGTGTGTTGTCTAGTGGGATTGGGTTGCGCGCCGCAACAACCTATATGTTTCCATCTTCTAAGTTGCATTGTTTCCTGATATTATTATTTTAATTGGTAAAGACTGGTAATTCTAGACGACACTTGTTGAATTTCGAGGCTGTAGTTATCATTCTCTATTGGTTGTTTAAATTCTGCTCAGTATTTCCATTATTCTATCATTTTTATATACTCCATATAGGTTATAGTTTAGGTGACCCGCCTTAGCCTCATCACTACTTCGTCGAAGTTAGGCTCAACACTTACCAGTACATGGGGTTGGTTGTACTGATACTACACTCTTCACATTGTGCAAATGTTGAAGTCGGTCCCAACGGCTATTAGCGTACACGGATTGGATATTTGTGGAGACTTGAGGTATGGTTGTTCGCTGCTCGCAGCTCCTGGAGTCCCCATCCTCATTTATTTTTAGCGGTACAACTTCATTTAGACAATTTTGTACTTATTTCAAACGTTTATATATATTAATTTAGAAGTTCGTGCACTTGTGACACCAGGTTCAGGGAATTGTATTAGATGTTTGGCTGGTTTAGTTTCTGCATTTATACTTAAGATATATCTGTTATTTCAGTTCGTTGTTAATGTCATCATTTAAACGGTTAAAAGAAGAAAATTGTTCTAACGTTGGCTTTCCTAACAAGTGAAATGTTAGGTGCCATCACGATCCCGGCTGTGGGAATTTCGGGTCGTGACAAGTTGGTATCAGAGCGCTAGGTTACATAGGTCTCACTAGTCACGAGCAAACTTAGTAGAGTCTGGAGGATAAGTATAGAGATGTATGTACTTATCTTCCAGAGGCTATGGAGTTAGGAACAACTTCACTTCTATTCTTCTCTATTGTGCGATTTTATTTTATCATTGCTAATTGAACTCTTCTATCATGCTCTCTCGTAGACGGAGAGAACGCGTACTGCATCTTCAGTTGAGCAGAACTAGAGCCCCAAGTGTAAGATCCTATAAGGGGTAGAGATTGAGGTCGAGGCCTTACCAGAGGCCGAGGTAGAGGAAGGGGCAGGGCTCAGCCCATAGCTCGAGCAATAGCACCATCGGCAGAGCCTTAAGTTGAGTTTGATGAGGAGGCTCTAGCCCAAACTGGTACAGCAAGACCAGCAGAGGTCCTAGAGGGGTTCATCACGGTACTTTAGGATGCTTTGGTCTATCTAGTGGGCCTCATGGAGAGTATAGCACAAGCCGGCACATTTTATGTAGTACCAGCCATCTCTCAGGCTAGGGGAGGAGCACAGACTCCCGCTACCCACACTCCAAAGCAGATGGCTCCTTAGTTCATACTCCAGCAATCAACCCATTGGGGTAGTTCAGCGGGGTATTGCGGTACAGACCGGTGATGGATCAACTATGTTTTCTGAAGCCTTGTGAAGATTGGATAGGTTTACCAAGATTTTTCAGTTCACTATAGCGGTGCATCTTTAGAGGATCCCCAAGACAATTTGGACAACTGTTATGAGGTACTACAGAACATGGGGATAGCGGATACCAATAGGGTAGACTTTGCTATATTTCATTTGTCGTGTCTTGCAAAGAAATGGTGGAGAGATTATATGTTGGCCAGACCAGCTGGGTCGCTAGCTCTTACTTGGGAAAAGTTCTCTCAGCTATTTCTTGAGAAGTACCTTCCTATCACTCAGAGAGAGGACTATCAAAGGAAGTTCGAGCATTTTCAGCATGGTTCTATGACTGTCACTCAGTACGAGACTCGATTTGTGGATTTGGCCCATCATGTTATTCTTATACTTCCTATTGAGAGAGAGAGAGAGAAAGATAGAGAGGGTGAGGAGGTTTATTGAGGGATTTTCTCAGCCTATTAGATTGTAGATGGCTAAAGAGACTGGGAGTGAGATTTCTTTTCAGGTGGCAGTCAATGTTGTCAAGTGAGCCGAGATGTTTTTAGCTTAGGGGAGTTGTCAGGACTTTGAGAAGAGGACACGTCACTCCTCTAGATTCAGTGGGGCCTCATCTAGAGGTCAAGGTACTTTTGGTAGAGGCCATCCTCCCAGGCCGTTTCATTCAGTGTTCTAGGCTTCCCATGGTACTTCAGGCGTTTGTGGTCCTCATATGCGTTATTTGGCTTAGCTAGCCTACAGTGCACCACCAGCTCCTATCACTGCACCTCCTATTCAGAGTTATTATCATTGTTAGCCGGCCTGTTTGGCTCAGTCTCAGTTTCCACGGCCACATTATCAGGTTGAATATTTCGAGTGTGGTGGCTAAGGCATATCAGAAGGACATATACAAGATTATTGGGAGTTCCTCCACAACAGCAGAGTTCTCGTGCAATGATTACGGCATCGGGTGCACCACCACCAGCTCAGCCAGCTAGAGGTAAAGGTCAGGCCGCTAGAGGCAGAGGTCAGGCCGCTAGAGGTGGAGGTCAGGCCATTAGAGGTAGAGAAGAACTAGTAGGGGGCCGTCCCAGGTATATGGTTCAGAGTGGTGTGGCCTAGCTCCCGTTGTTATGCTTTTCTAGCTAGGCCCGAGGCTGAGTCATCCGAAGTTGTTATCACAGGTACCATTTCAGTTTGCAATAGAGATGCTTCAGTTCTATTTGATCCAAGTTATACCTACTCCTATGTGTCATCTTATTTCATATTTGGTTGTGCCCCGTGATTCCTTGAGTTCCCCTGTATATGTGTCCATGCTTAGCGTAGATCTTTTACTTATCGATATGGTTCATTTTGATGTCATTTTGGGGATGGATTGGCTATCACCTTATCACGCTATATTGGATTATCACTGTCACGATTCGGATTTACCACCGTTGGGGTTGTGATGGAGCCTAAATTTGAATGCTAGGCAAGCCAACAATTATGGTTCTAACACATTAATTAATAACCCAAGACAGTAATAAATAATAATTTAAAGCTAAATAGATATGAGTGCAGAAACTTTTTAACAGTTCAAAACTCTAAAACACGACTGCAATAATGATCTGGTGTCATAATCCATGTAACGTCTAAGAATTTCTACAAATAGTGGTTTAAAGGAAAATACATCTATTTTTCGGAATGAAAGAAAACAAAACTAAAATAGAGGGAAGGAGACTCCAGGGTTTGCGAATGCCGACAAATCTACCTTGGGTCTCCTATGAACTGAAGGCAGCAACCCAAACTCTGCTCACGAGTTTTGGCACAGAAATCTGCACAGAAAGTGCAGAATTCAGTATTAGTACAACCGACCCCATGTACTGGTAAGTGCCGAGCCTAACCTCAGCGAAGTAGAGATGAGTCTAAGACACGACTACAATATAAACATGTGCAGTTAAATCATATACGATAAAACAATAATAACAGGAATTCAACAAATCATAATGGGAAGGGCAAACATGCTGTGAGGAATATCAAATTCTAACAGTAAACAGCAAAGAAGCAAAATAAATACCATGCTTTAAACGAATAGATATAATAACATAATAACATGTGCACGACATCACCCTTTATGCTTTTAGTCTTGTCCTCACCATAAGAAACAACAGAAATGGCACGGCATCACCCTTCGTGCATTAACTCTCTCATAAGCATGACACGACATCACCTTTCGTGCATTAACACTCACAGGATATGGCACGGCATCACCCTTCGTGCATTAACACTCACAGAATATGGAACGACATCACCTTTCATGCATTAACACTCATAGAATAGGGCACGACATCACCCTTCGTGCATTAACATTCATTCACAATATCGTGCACGGCATCACCATTCGTGCTTTCCACTCTTCCTTACCCAAACAATAGAAACAATAACATCCCAACAAGGGAGTTAGCTATAACCAATCTCATTTCAATAGTTAAATTCACAATATAAGTCTCAACTTGAGTCAATACTCAACAATTACCCAATAACAAGAAAACATAATAAAACATGTTCAACATGAAGAATAACCAGTTTAAGCATGAACAATACGTAATAAGAGACACAATGGTCACAAGTATAAGACTCACTTGCATGCTATGACCCAACAATAATGTATAGATACTCGTCACCACACCTATACGTGTTACTCAACAATTAAACATATAGCAAATAAGGCAACATCACCTAATCCCTCAAGCTAAGGTTAGACATAACACTTACCTCGATTCCATGGACACAAACAAACCTCAATTACCGCTTTACCAGGCGATTCCACCTCAAATCCTCTTGTATCTAGTCATAATTAACTTAATATCATCAATAAGTGCTATATAACTCAATTCCAATGCTTAATTATAGGTTTTCCAATATTTTCTCCTAAAAGTCCAAAATTGACCCCGGGCCCGCTTGGTCAAAACTCGAAGTTCGGACCAAAACCCAATTACCCATTCACCCCTGAGCCCGGATATGCAATTGGTTTTGGAATCCGACCACAATTTGAGGTCTAAATCCCCAAAAATTGAGATTCCCAAATTTCATCCAAAAACATCCAATTTCCCATGAAAGTCCCTAGATTTTGTGATTAAATCTTGTAAAAAGATGAGATAGATATAAAGAAATGAGTTAAGAATCATTTCCCTATGATTTGGGGAAGAATTAGTCTTTGGAAAATCGCCTCTTGAAGTTTAGCGTTTGAAAATTTCAGAAATGAGTTGAAAATCCCGTCCAAAATCATTTTTGAACAGTTGCAGATATATGCAATCTTTCTTTGCAAATGTAATGTACAAGCATCACATTTGCGAGCCAAGCTTCGCAAATGCGAAGAATGCAGACCTAAAACATACCAGCAATTTCCTTTAATTTCAAAACACTCCGTGGCCTATCTAAAACTCACCCGAGCCCTTGGGGCTCTAAATCAAATATGCACACAAGTCTAAAAATATCATATGGCTTGCTCGTGCAATCAAATTGCCAAAATAACATCTTAAATAATGAATTTAACACCAAAACTCATGAAATTCTCATGATAGTTCAAAATTTCTATTTTCTCGACTAAGGGTCAAAATTACATCAAATCTCTTCCATTTTTCATCAAATTTCACATATAAGGTCTAAATACCATAACGGACATGTATTGGGATCCAGAATCAAAATACGGGCCTGATACCAACAATATCAAATCTTATTAAATTTCAAAAAACCATTATATTTTCAGTTAAACAATTTTCTTAAAAACATTATTTTTCAGGCTAGGGACCTTAGAATTTGATTCTGGGAATACGCCCAAGTCCCATTTTTACTACGGACCCTTTGGGACCATGGGAACATGGGTCCGGGTCCGTCAACCCAAAATATTGACGGAAGTCAGCTAGAATCATCTTTTTAAGCCAAAAATCATTATTTCTTAAATTTTTCACAAAAAAGCTTTCTGGCATTGTACTCAGATTACGCACACAAATCAAGGAGGGATAAAAAGTGGCTTTCAAGGCCTCAGAATACAGAAACAGATTCTAAAATAAAAGATGACCTTTTGGGTTTTCACAGTCACGCCAAGACGATGACCTTAGCCTTGCCGGGGTTGCCTTGATTAGAGTGGAGAGTTCCTTCTTATCACCCAGCAGGGTTATTTCTTATATGAAGGCTCGGGGTATGATTGAGAAGGGTATCCAGCTTATTTGGCTTATGCCCGCGATTCTAGTGCGGAGGTTCCTTCCATGAATTATGTACCAGTTGTTTGAGAGTTTCAAGAGGTATTTTCTCTACACTTGTCGGGGATGCCACCCGACAGGGATATTGACTTCGGCATTTATTTGGTTCTGGGCACTCAGCCCATTTTTATTTTTCCATATAATATGGCCCCGCCAGAGTTGAAAGATTTGAAGGAGCAGTTGCAAGATTTGCTTAATAAGGGCTTCACTAGACCTAGTATCTCGCCTTAGGGCTCCTGTGCTAAGAAAGAAGGGTCGATGAGGATGTGCATTGATTACCGGTAGTTGAACAAAGTCATTATCATGAACAAGTATCCATTTCTGAGGATCGATGACTTGTTTGATCATCTTCATGGTGCCAAAGTGTTTTCAAAGATCGATCTAAGGTCTGGCTACCGTCAGTTGAAGATCAGGGCATCCGACGTCCCTAAGATAGCTTTTCGGACTCAATATGGGCATTATGAGTTTCTGGTAATGTCATTTGGCTTGAGAAATGCCCTAGCAGTATTTACAGATTTGATGAACCGGGTGTTCAAGCCTTAACTGGATTCCTTTGTGATTGTGTTTATTGATAATATCTTAATCTACTCCTGCAATCAAGAGGAGCACGAGCAGCCTCTTCGGATCATACTTCAGACATTGAGAGATAGCCAGTCGTATGCTAAGATTTCAAAATACGAGTTTTGGTTGGACTCAGTTGCTTTCTTGGGGCACGTTGTATCAGCATAGGGCATTCGGGTGGATCCTAAGAAGATTGAGGTTGTTCATAATGAGCCTATACCTACTTCAGCCATAGAGATCCGTAGTTTCTTGGGATTGGTAGGTTATTATCATCGATTTGTGGAGGGGTTTTATCTATAGCAGCCCCGTTGACCGGGTTGACCCAAAAGGGTGCCCCTTTCAGATTGTCAAACCAGTGTGAGGCGAGCTTTTAGAAGCTCAAGATAACTTTGACTATGTCGTCGGTGTTGGTGTTGCCCACAAGTTCAGGGCCATATATAGTATATTGTGATGCATGTTGTATTTGGCTTGGTGCAATATTGATATAGGGTGGCAAGGTTATTGCATATGCTTCACGACAGATGAAGGTTCATGAGAAGAATTATCCTGTTCATGACTTGGAGCTGGCAGCCATTGTTCATGCGCTAAAGATTTGGAGGCACTATCTTTATGGCATGTCATGTGAGATGTTCACGGATCATCGGAGTTTGCAGTATTTGTTCAAGTAATAGGAGCTCAATTTGAGGTATAGGAGGTGGTTGGAGCTATTAAAATACTATGATATCACCATTTTGTATCATCTCGGGAAGGGCAATGTGATGGCCGATGCTTTGAGTAGGAAGTTAACTAGTATGGGTAGCCTTGTATACATTCCAGTCGGTGAGAGACTGCTTGCATTAGATGTTCAGGGCTTAGCCAATTAGTTCGTGAGGTTGGATGTTTCTGAGCCCAATCGTATCTTAGCATGCACAATTGCTCAGTCTTCTTTGTTTGAGCGCATCAGGGAGATGCAATATGATGACCCTCATTTGCTTCTCCTTAGGGACACAGTGTGGTACGGTGATGCCAATCAGGTTACGGTTGGAGATTATTAAGTTTTGAGGATGCAGGGTCGTGTTTGTGTGCTTAATGTGGATGGACTTCGTGTATTGATTCTATAGGAGGCCCACAACTCTTGGTATTCTATTCATCCGAGCGCCGCCGAGATTTATCAAAACTTGCAGCAGCATTATTGGTAGAGGAGGATGAAGAAGGATATATTTGCATATATAGCTCGGTGTCTAATTTGTCAGCAAGTAAACTACGAGCATCAGAGATCTGGTGGTTTTCTTTAGAAGATAGAGATTCATGAGTGGAAGTGGGAGCGTATCACTATGGATTTTGTCGTTGGACTCCTACGGACTCAAAGGAAGTTTGATACAGTTTGGGTTATTGTGGATAGACTGACCAAGTCAGCGCATTCATTCTTGTGGCAGTTACCTATTCTTCATAGTGGTTGGCAGAGATTTATATCTGCAAGATCGTTCATCTTCACGGTTGTGCTCGTGTCTATCATTTTTAATCGAGGTACGTAGTTTACCTTGCACTTCTAGAGGGTAGTACAACGTGAGTTAGGTACGTGGGTTGAGTTGAGCACAACATTTCATCCTCAGACGGACGGAGAGCCTGAGTGCACTATTCATATTGGAGGATATGCTCTGCGCATGTGCTATAGACTTTATAGGATCGTGGGATCAGTTCGTGCCCCTGGCAGAGTTCACCTACAACCATAGCTATCAGTCGAGCGTCTGATGGCTCCCTATGAGCAGTGGCGGAGCCACGTGCATCCAAGAGGTGTCAACCGACACCCCTTCGTCGGAAAATTACACTGTTTAGCTAGGTAATTTTAAAAAAAAAATATGTATATATACTATATAATGACACCCCTTGACTTCTTGATTAGTTTGTTTTTTTATATTTTGATTCCCCTTAATGAAAATTCTGGCTCCGCCACTGCCTATGAGCCATTATATAGTAGACGGTGTCAATCTCCGGTTGGATGGTTTGAGTCGGGGGAGGCTTAGTTATTGTGTACAGATTTGGTACACGACACCTTGGATATGGTTAAAATCATTCAGGATAGACTTCGTACAACTCAGTTCGGGCAGAAAGGTTATGCCGATCGTAGGGTTCGTGATGTGCCATTCACGGCCGAAGAGAGAGTATTGCTTCGGGTATCACCCATGAAGGGTGTAATGAGGTTTAGAAAGAAAAGTAAGTTGAACCCTAGATATATCGGGCCTTTTCAGATCCTTGAGCGAGTGGGATAGGTGGCCTACAGACTTGTGTTGCCACCTGGTTAATCAGCAGTCCATTTGGTGTTCCATATATTCATGATCCAGAAGTATCACGGTGATCCATCCCACGTGTTAGATTTCAGCAACGTCTTGTTAGAAAAGGATTGTACCTACAAGGAGGAGCCCATAGCTATTTTAGAATGGTAGGCTCATCAGTTGAGGTTGAATAGTTATCCTTTAGTTCGAGTGCAGCGAAGAGGTCAGCATGTTGAGGTAGCTACCGGGGAGTCCGAGTCCATTATGAGGAGTATATATCCCCACCTTTTCACCAGCTCAAGTACTTTTCTATGTCCGTTTGAGGATGAACGGTTTTTTTAGAGGTGGAGAATATGATAACCCAAAAGATCATCTTATATTATAGAACTCGATTTTTGTGCTCCTAAGCATTAAAAATCTCATTTTATCCTTCTCAATTTGCGTGCACAATCCGGACGTGTTTCCGAAAAGCTTTTATGTTGAAAGTTGATGAAAATAAGAATTTTTGCCTTAAAAGTTGATTTTAGTTGACTTAGGTCAATGTTTTGATAAAACGGACCCGGATCCGTGTTTTGACAGTCCTGGTGGGTCTTTAATGAAATATGGGACCTGGGCGTATGCCCGGAATGAAATTCCGAGGTTCTAGCTCGAGATGTGAATTTCTGTTGAAAATTAAAAGTTTGAAAATCTAATGGTTTTTAAGAATTGATTGATGTTGACCTTGTTGATACCGGATCTGTATTTTGGTCCTGAATTTCGGTACAGGTCCAATATAATACTTATAACTTATCCATGAAATTTGGTGAGAAACGAAGTTGGTTTGACGTGATTCGGACATCAGGTTGTAAAAATATAAGTTTTAAAGCTTTCTTGAAAATTTCATTCGATTTGGTCTTCAATTCTTTGTTCTAGGTGTTATTTTGGCAATTTGATCGCTCGAGCAAGCTCGTATGATGTTTTAAGACTTGTGTGCATGTTTGGTTTGGAGCCCTAAGGGCTCGAGTGAGTTTTGGATCGGCTACAGGATGTTTTGGACTTAGGAAAAATCTGGTTTTTGGCTTCAGTTGTCATCTGGTTTTTTCTTCTTCGTGTTCCCGAAGGAACTCTCGGGAACGCGAAGAGTAAACTGGGGCAGGATGAGTTTCTTCTTCGCAAACGCAAAAGTTGGGTAGTGTGTCACACCTCTTTTTTGACGGTGCTTACATCCCGGCCAAAGGGATATAAACATAAAAAGAGTTTTTCCAATTAAAGGACGGTTGAAACGGGATTCTTTTATTTAAAAGATTC
>MU751628.1:0-26111 GCA_026770625.1 Nicotiana glauca
ACTGAAGTAGTTAATAGAACCTTAGGAAACATGCTGAGGGCTGTTTTGAAAGGTAAATTAACTTCATGGGAAGATAACTTACCTATGATTGAATTTGCTTACAATAGAAAAATCCATTCTTCTACAGGTATGTCTCCTTTTGAAGTTGTTTATGGCTTTAATCTCTTTACACCACTTGATTTATTACCATTACCTACTAAAGATATTTCTCATCTTGATGGTAGGACAACGGCTGAGATGATGAAAAAAATTCATGAGCAAACAAGGCTTGCAATTGAGAAGAAAAATGAGCAAACTACCTTGAGAAAGAATAAGGGTCGAAAACAAGTTATTTTTAAACCTGGAGATTTAGTTTGGGTTCACTTTAGAAAGGAGAGATTTCCTTCCACAAGAAAGTCAAAGTTGCATCATAGAGGAGATGGCCTCTTTCAAGTCCTTGAAAGGATTGGAGACAATGCTTACAAGCTGGACCTTCCTGGTGAGTTTCAAGTAAGTGTAACATTCAATGTTGCTGACTTGTCTTTGTTTGACGTAGGATCGAATTCGAGGACGAATTCTTTTCAAGAAGAGGGGAATGATAGCATCACTGATAAGGATAGAGTTTTGGAAGCCCGTAGAATGCCATTTACAAGATCTCAAGCTAAAGAATTGCAGACTAAGGTTGCTGAACTTCAATGGCAAATAAAGAAGCTTCTAACTATATAGGAAGTGCTCAAGCCCAAAGGAGAAGAATTGTCTAAGTTTTACAATTATTTGGTGGCTCAAATTGAAGTCCAAGAGGAGGAAGATTGGGTCATCCAAATCAGCCATTGAAGTACACCAAATGGGCTCAAAATGAGCTTAAAAGAGGTCCAAAAGGAGGTGTTACAAAAGGAGCCCAATTGGAATCCAAACCAATGACCCAAACTAGTTGTTTTAAGGCCCAAATTTGCCCCAAAGGGTCTTGGCCGCCCCCACCTAATTTTAATGACTTTTCTTGCTCTTTAGCAACCACCCTACCTAATTGTAATGATTTTGTTTGCCATAACAACCATCCCACCTAGTTTTAAAAGGATTTTTTTATGCTTTAATACTCCTATAAATAGGGAGTTCTTCTCATTCATAAGACACTACATTATTGATTAAGTATATCATACTTTGAGAGTTCTTTTGAACCTTTGTTACTTGTGCTTTGAGATTTATCTTTCAACCTTTACTAGTTCTTAGTTCAAGATAGTAAGATTACTTCTCTTTTATGATATCTTTGATTCCTTTGTGGTATTCTTAGAAGGCGATTAATACTAGTTATTACTTTTTGTCTCAAGTTACTCGTAAAGCGGTCAAGATCCGAATCTATTGTTTTGATTAGCTTTTTAAGTAAAGGCGTTTGATTTCTTCCATAAATCAAGACGTTGTTACTTTGATCTTGTTAAGGCTATAGAACGTGCGTTCTTGGAAGTTCTTGGAATTCTTTCCTTGAATTTTTCACATATCCGTTATTTTCATCTGTTTAATTCTAGTTGTTCAATTCTTGTTGTTATTGCTTCTGCATTTACTTCTCAAATTCTTACTCTAGTTTGAATTCCCGACCTAGTTGTTATCATAACCCATGATTAGACACTTTTTGTATGAACACTTCGTTTTAAATCACGTTGTTTTTAATGTTTAACCAAAAAGTTAATGTGTTTCAGATCACATAAAAGTTGAACTAAGCAACTTTACAATTTTATTTTATTTTTTAATTTTTTAAACGTACTTTACAATTCTATGTGCAGTTTTTTTTATCTACTTATTTGCAACGGTACAAAGTTAATACAAGACCCTACGTATATTTATTTAATACCAAACGAACTCCTATTGTCTTTGCCAAAGTTTATTTTAACAATTGAAGCATATCCAAACACGTCAACAGTATGGAGACGAATGGAGTGGTTGTCATTTTCATTCAAAATGTTTTCGAGTCTCAATCCACTAAAAGGTGAAAGATTTTCCCAAAACTTGAGAAAATTACGAATTTTTGCTTCAGTTTTAATGGTCGACTAACAAAATGTAACAAAATCAATTAAAGATCGTGTGAGGCCATTTTCATAGATCATGGGGTTGCTTGAGTTTATAAATAATTTAGATGCTTAAGTCAGACGACCCTTTTTCACACACACGCTAACATACAAATTTCTAACCCAATAATACTGTCTTTTGACAAACATTGGACATCATGTAAGTGTACCAAGTATGATTAAATTTTGATTTCAACTAGCATTGCCTTTATATTTTAACTAGTTAATCTACCAGCGCTACGCGCGTTCATTAATTAAAATTAAAATATGATTTAAATAATTATATAATTTTTATGATTAAGGAATTAGACATTACTCTTTAATGATTTTATCTTGTCTATTCTTCGACCGTAATAATTACTATTAAAATTTTATATTCTTATTTAAAAATTTCCAAAACAAAGAAATATGTGGGGCAAAAAATACAAAACGAATAAATTTGCACCTTTTTCATTTTGTGTTAACGATGACATGTAAAAATTTATGGTATATTTAAAAGTTAAAACCATTAATTTGAAACAATATGATTCAAAATCCGTAAATGCAATAACATATTATTGTACATATACAAATATATCAGCAAGCATTTTTTACATGAATAATATGGTAAAACTCTTTAATCTGGTTGGGTTCTCCATTCGACTTGCTCAATTTTTAATTACTCAATCCGTATTTGTGAGATTTTTGTATACGTCACATCTTTGGAAACGTAATATTTTTTAGTTGATTATGTAAGAAAAGATAAACGTACTGTTAATGTGTAACGAAAAACAACGTAATAAAAGTGTTGCATATAGTACAAACAATTTACTTTGGCAATTAGGCATAAAATTGATATGAATCTTTTTATCCATTGCAGAAACCCCATATGATAAAAGATAACTGTATTATGAAGATATAAGCATTTGTAAGACCATATTAATCAGTTTACTTTTAACATGAAAATAATTAAAAAAAGGTTAATAGTGGTACCTTTAACTAAACCATCATATTCTATAGGTTTCCTAACTCTGGCATGTGCATAAACAACACGCCTCCAGTCTTCGTGCATAGAGGACAACTTTCTTGATGCAATGTCCAGCAGGCTTTCCTAGGCCAACAGAAAAAAGATTAATTAGAACAGAAGCTGACTATCGATAAGAGGATGTTAAAAGATGCCTGATGACTGAAGAATGATTAATTAGAACAAAAGATCATGCATTCATTTATTTTCAAATAAAATTAAAACTTCCGAAACTGCATAAATTATAAGATGACAATATTAGAAAAGGAGTTTTATGAGAAAAGGAGAAAAGGGAAGACATAGTGGTTGATAAGAGTTTTTCCTATGCCTCTTTCCATAACCATTTTTATATCTTTTTATTTGTTATTCTTTTTGATTGTTTCTTTTTATACCGTCCATCCCAGAATCTTCTCATGCAAATTTTTATTACGAAATTTTCAAAAAATTCGCTTCTTTCTCCTAATATATACTTGTTCATCTCTTTACACCATAAGCTCTTTTATAAATTGAGAGGACCACAAGAAAAGAAAAAAAATAGTACAAATTTTTCAAGAAGTCTGCTTCTTTCTCCTAATATCTACCATCTCAAAACACTCATCAAATCTTTTATAAATTGAGAGGAGAGACTACATAAGGAAAAGAAAAAGATAAAAAGAAACTCACCCAAATCCTTATTTGAAATTCCAAGTGAACACACAACTTTGTTTTACCATGCCCATGAATTTTGAAATGTTTAATGTTATTATTTATGACTCCAAACCCAATACCAAATATATCAACAACAAAAAAGTTTTTTTAAGGATTTGGATTTATGAGGTGTGGTTATGAACTATGAAGAAGTGGCAATGGTGAAGAAAAGAAAGTTTCAACGTGGTTATTACTATATAACAGTTATAACTATTAAAAGTTGTAACTGATTTGGAGTTAAAAGAACAAAATAATACTTTGTAGCAGTAAAGATATTTTTGAGATACTCAATACGTATTATGATTTGATTTACGCTAGAAATTTTATAGTAAGACTTTCTCTTCCCCATTAATGCTCCCTCCGGTTCAAAAAAAGTGATTTTTTGGATGTTTTCACACATATTAAGAAATCAACCTTTTAGCATTAATTAACAATAGAATTGATCATATTAACCTTTACTATCTCACATAAACATTCCTAATACATATTCCAACACTATTTACTCTAAGGACAACGTAGGAAAAAAAAATAATTAATTCATTCTTGAAATATGAACAAAATAACTTATTTTGGACTACAAGAAAAATGCTAAAAAATCACTTATTTTGGACCGGAGAGAATAATAAGTTAAATTAAATTGTTGGACTGCTTGAATGGATGCTTCTTAAGGTGACCCTTGATTCTCCCGAACGGACGCTTCTTCTATATGGAGACCGTTTTCCCCCTAAATGGACTTTTGGGCTTTTAATAAAGTAATCTTTACACCCTATAGAAAATCTTAGTATCTTATTTATCAATAATAAATACTATTTTAAAATATTACATCCTATAAATACCTTTTATCCTTTATAGCAAAAAATTTAAATATAGTTATATCCTACAATTAAGGCACCATATATGCTAAATATTATTTTTCTCTCTCCCTTTTTGTATTTTTTCTCACATAATTACCGCGTATCTGCAAACCCCAATACAATCTCAATTTTCTACTCCGTGTCACCAACGTTATCATCAGCCATTGTCTGAGCTGGAATATGAGTCTAATATGCCCCGTCATCCGCCATTAGACTTCAATTTAGGGATAATTTTATCAAAAGTTGACGGGTGAATTTTAGACCCCTTTTCAACAAATTGAACACACGAAGTCCATCCTTTTGGTGTTCTGGCGATCTGCTAATAGTAAAGGTTGAATTGATCAAAAGTGTCCGTGTCAGCTAACGAAATACTTCACAAATTGCATTCACAGATTGCATTCGTATTAGAATTTCGGTTGCAGCAGATTGCATTCACAGATTTCGCCTATTTGTATTCAGTTGTATTCGAATGTATTCTTCAGATGTATTCTTGTATTCAGGTTTAATCAGTTGTATTTAACTATTTTATTGAGCAGTATTTAGTTGTATTTAAGTATTTTATACAACTGTGTTCAGTTGTATTCAGTTATATTCAACTATTTCATTCAGCAGAAGTTAGTTGTATTTTGTTGCATTCAAGAGTTTATTCAGTTGTATTCAGTTGTATTTTTGTTGTATTCAAGTTTTTTATTCAGATGAATTAAGGTGTATTTTATTGTATTCAATTGTATTATTCATATGTATTTCTCTTTATTCAGCTATAATCTTTATTATGTATCTTTCAAATACAGATTAATGAGGGATCATTTTAGTTCGTTGAGTTAAATTAGGAGAATATCATGTGATTTTATTTTCTTCCGTTTTTAGCGCAGATACGTTACTGTATTTAATATTAATGTCGCTTGAATACAGCTAAATACATATCAAACTTAGCTGGAATTCCAGATTTTACGCCTATTTTTTTGGTTGTATTAATGAATACAACAGCTTAAATACATGAAATACATTGTATAAAAACATAAAAGGTATCTATAACACGTAATATAGCAAATGGTATCTATAAATGGCTAATTAGACCAAAAAGATGGTGATTTATAAAAAATTCCCTTTAATAAATAAGATAAAGCAAAACAATTAGAAGAAAATAGATAAAATTCTAGTCTCTAAGATGTACCACATCACCTTCTTTTTTTCCTTCTTTATATATATACTAGTAAACTTATCGCACTTCGCGCGACCATTAAAACATGAGTAAATTAATAAAATAATCAACTTTTCAGCTAATACTCCTATTTATGAGAAGTTAAATAGATTTTTTAAAAGATATTCTTTCCGGTGCCACTGTTTTGCGGTTAGTCTTTTATCTTTTCCCTCTTTGATTCTTTCTTTCATTTCTCTTTTTCTCTTTTTTCTTTGATTCCTATCCCATGTATACATTATTGTCGTGACCCTTAATCTTCAACCATTTTTAGAAAATCTGAGATTTCATAGACTAAGGACTATTTTCATATTTTTCTTTCTTTTTAAGTATTATGATGTGATGACCCACAAATATCATCTTTAAATTAAATAATCATCTCGGTATTTTAAGATCTTGAAAAGCGCTATTAATAATTTCTCGACTTGCATGCGCAGTCCGTATAATTTTCCGGAAGGTTTTTATGTGAAAAATAGATTAAACTGTGAACTAGAGCTTTAAAACTCAAGTGAGTTGACTTTGGTCAATATTTTGAGCAAACGAACCCGGATAAACGCTTTGACCATTCCGGTAGTTCCGTATCGTGATTTGGGACTTGGTCATATGCCTTAAATCGAATTTGGAGGTCCCTAATCAAATTATCGTCATTTAACGGAATCTATAAATTTAAGGCTAAAGATTTTTTTTAAGTTTGACCGGAGATTTGACTTTTGAGAAAAAGACCCCGGAAAGGAATTTTGATGATTCCAATAATTTTGTATGGTAATTTGTGACTTAGGAGCGTGATCGGAAGTAGTTTTGGAGGTACGGTGTAGAATTAGGCTTGAATTGGCGAAGTTAGTATTTTGGCAATTTCCGGTTGATAGGTGAGATTTTGATTCGAGGGTCGGAGTGGAATTTCGAGAGTTCCTGTAGCTTTTTTATGTGATTTGGGATATGTGTGCAAAATTTTAGGTCATTCGGACGTGTTTTGGTTAGGTTTCTGATCGAATGAGTAATACGAAAGTTTTGGAATTTCTTAAGCTTGAATCCGAGGGTGATTCGATGTTTTGATGTTGTTTTGAGTGTTCCGAAGGTTGGAACAATTTTGAATGATGTTATGGGGTGTGTTGCCATGTTTGGTCGGGGTCCCATGAGGCTCGAATAAGTTTTGGAGGAGTTTTTGGAAGATTTTGCTGTTTTGAGCATAAGCATGTAATGATCCAAAGGTCCATTTTTAGTTCTAGAGATCGAAATTTGATTTTGAGACTTCCAGAATTTTGACAATGAATTATAGGAGTGATCTGTTTAATTTCATCAAGTCGCGATTGGGTTTTTTACGCGAAACATGTGTTAATTATTTAACGAGCGAAATGGGTATTGAACTGAGTAAATGAGCTCCGAATTGAGTTTCGACTGAAGGGTTATATTCGTATTATTATTTTTGACTCATAGGAACAAGAATCATCGAATTCCGAGTTCGTATGATGGAGTTGGAGCCTTTTTAGTGAAAAGAAAAGCTGCTACAATTTTCTGGGCAGTTTCTGCATTTTTCGCAGGTGTGAACAGTGACTGCACATGAATAGTATCCGTGTACAATACCCGCATACATTACACATAAACAGTATCTATGAATAGTATCCATAAACAGTACCTCTGAACAGTGCCCGTAAACAGTACCATGAACAGTACACATGCACAGTAACTGTGAATAGTACCCAGTGAACTGTGTAGCGTGAACAATAACCGCATGCGTGAATAGTGCCCCAAAAATTTCTGGGCAGTTAAAGGACGAGCAGCACTATTTTTTCCATTTTTTTGAGTTTCAAACTCGAATTTTTGGGTAATTTTGAGCGAGAAATCACGGAAAAACTTGGGGTAAGTGTTCTTGACTCTCTTGTGATTATATTCCATGAATAAACCTTCATTTTTGGCTTTAGATTATTGATATTTGAAGAGAAATGGAGGAATTTTCTAAAATTCCATAAAGTTAAATTTTTAAGATTTGAAAGCCAATCCGATGTCGGATTTTGGTAAAATTTATATGGTTGGACTCGTGGTTGGATGGGGGGTCATATTCCGTAATTTTTGACGGGTTCCGAGACGTGGGCTCCATGGGCGAATTTTAGTGCAATTTCGGATTTTTAATGAAAAATGTAGAATTTCATATGGAATTAATTCCTATAATTAATATTGACTGAATTGAATTAACTGTGGCTAGATTTGGATCGATTGGAGGCCGATTCGAGGGGAAAAGCCATTTCGGAGTAGGATTTTGCTCGGATTGAGGTGAGTAATAATGTTAAATAATGTCCTGAGGGTTTGAAATCCCGGATTGCACATCGTAGTGCTATATTGAGGTGAAATACGCGCTGGATGATGAGCGCGGGGTCTTTTAGTACTAGGAATTGTGACTTGGTCCATCCCGATTGATGATTTTACTGTATATTTGATTGAAACTCATTTGTTATCATCATGAATTGGGCTTATTGCCATATTTGGATTTCGGGCCAACTATTTGAACCCTTCGGGGATTTTTATCACTATTTTTACTTATAATTAAACTCAGTCCTGTTGATAATTATTGTTTTACAAACTCAGCCGCTTTTATACATATTTGAAACTTAAATGATATTTTTGGGCTGAGAACTATCATTTTACAAATGCCCAAGGGGCTTATGATAATTTTTTTGGACTGAGTAAGGCCGAGGGCCATATGTGAGGATATGCTGAGTGATTTGAGGAGGCTTTCAGGCCTTGTGAGTGATATGAGGAGGCTTTCAGGCCTTGTGAGTTATGTGAGGAGGCTTTCAGGCCTTATATTATTATGTGAGAAGGCTTTCAGGCCTTGTGTTATCATTGCGCTTGGGCTGTACGAGCCCCTCCGGAGTCTGTACACCCTCAGTCAGCGCCGTCGACGTTAAATGGACCGGGTTGCACGCCGCAGTGGTTACTATATGATATTGTTCTGAGAGTGAGCCCGAGGGGCTGATACTATGCTGAGTGATTGATACTGAGCCCAAGGGGCTGATATTGTTTTAAGTTACTGATATTGTGCCCGAGGGGCAGATTTCTACTTGTTATTTTGATACTGAGCCCGAGGGGCAAATTTTTGCTTGTTATTTTGATATTGAGCCGAGGGGCAGATTTCTACTGGTTATTTACTGCCAAATTACCTGTTTTACTGGTTTTAAAATAGATTTCATCTGATATTTCACTGATTTGCTATTTTAAGTGATTTCCCTGCTTCTGTATAGAATGCTTTGTGCCTTTACGTGTTTTCTTACTTTCAGCCATTATTTATATTTATTACTCACTAGGTTGGAGTACTCACATTACTCCCTGTACCGTGTGTACAGATTAGGGCATAGCAGATTTCCACTCCTGAGAGCTGATCCTTCCAGTCCATGCGGTGCTTTTCGAAGATTTTGAGGTAGGTGTTGGCGTCTGCAGCCCCCGTGACTCCTCTATCTTACTATTTCCATGTTATTCGAACTATTGTATCAGGTTTCGTATTTAGTAGACTTGTGTCAGGATTTCTTAATTGCTCATGACTTGTGACACCTCGGTTAGGGTTGTGTTGAGTTGGACTTTTGCATTCTTTCTATACTTTCCGCTATTTAGTACTATTAAACCATGATTATACTATAATTGTGTTAAATAACTGTTTTAAAGGATAAATTGTGTTGACTGGCTAGCCTTGTCTTCATGAAAGGCGGCATCACGACCGGGTTCGGGAATTGGGTCGTGACAAGTTGGTATCAGAGCCTAGGTTACTAGGTCTCATGAGTCATGAGCAGGTTTAGTAGAGTCTCGCGGATCGGTATGGAGACGTCTGTATTTATCCTCGAAAGGCTGCAGAACCTTTAGGAAAAACTTCATATTCTTGAAATTCTTATCGTGCGTCCTTGATTCAGCTTGAAAAGTAACTCTTACATTTCCTTCCATGTGATCGTATGCGCGAACGAGCGCTCAGTATTAGATGTGCCTTGATGGCTTGTAATTCCCCGATCGAACGGCGAGACGTGATCTCTGTGAGTTTGATGTTAGGCAAGTCTGGAGGACTTGAGGCCCGATTTTTCCTATGCCTTGAGCACCAAGGTGTTGATTACGTGAGTTGTGTTTTTGAACTTATATATTCAGTAGTGACCTATTAATATAAATGATGGTGGATAGCTATGCGATGAATATGTAATGACTGCGAGATGTGATCACATAATTTGGAAGCGATGAGAAGGGTCTGCTGGAGTATAGATGAACTATTAGGTATTTGATTTCCATTGTGATTGGATGTGTAGACCCGAGTTATGGGTGCGTGAAGAATCTTTTTCTCCTGTCTCCTAGTTGGGAGTAAAGTAAATTTCATGTTGCGTTATGAGTTCAGACTCAGGAAGACTGAGTGACTGTGTAATGTGGATGACGGTGGAAGGTAAATATAGAAATGTTAGTTTGAGGCAAGATATGTGGGTTATCTCCTGCGGAGTGTTCTGGAGTTGCGCGATCTTTATGTTGTATGTTAGAAGATCCCATTTACAAGTGAGATATATATTTTGAAATTTATATTTTGGATCGCCCAAGAGGGTTGATTTAACTACTACGAGAGTGAATACGAGAATTGCAGAAGATCTGAAGTACCAGAAGGTTTGTGTTCCACGAGCTTATGAATGATTTAGTTAATCTCACTTTAGTATTGTATAAGCAATAAAGTATATGCGATACGAGTTATGTTGTGTGTTTTGATATATGGCTTCGAGCCAAGTTGGGGAGTTGCTATTGATTAGCTGATTGCACGATTATGTTCTATGTTGGTTCCGGTTTGAGACGTACTAGTGAATCGGTTCTGGTTTGCGGAGATTGAGCCCGAGGATGGCTCGAGTAAAGGTAAATTTTCGACTAAGTTAAGGCTATATGTTGTAGTGTCAGAAGTGCCAATGAGTCGTTGGTTGTTCGGTTCTGTTGATAAGGTTAAATTGCGGTTCGAGTAGAGTGGATGACTCTCAGGAATGGTTCTAATGTTCTCAAAATTTTTCATGTAATAATTGCGAATTTCAGGTTGTATTTTTTGCTAGAAGCTGAGGGTTGCATTTGGAGGGTGTCAAGATTTATGGGTTTTCTATATCAATTATGGGCTTCTATGTGGTACTATCAGGAAGGTGCAGATAATGGTTCGGAATTCGTAAAATGTCTCTTCAGGGTAAGTATTTCGAACGTGGTGCTTGTGGGAATATTTAAATGAATATTCAACGGCTTATGAGCCTTAGACGTTGTGGTTTCACGTTAAAGTATGTAGGAAAAGTTTCAGTTAAGGATAATGGTGTACTAACAAGGAAACAGATAAATGTGAAAGTAATTCGGTATGGTAATGGATACGATAGGGTCTTAGTGTACTAATGATGTGGTGATGCTTTACAGATGTTTTGTGGCAATATTCTTGGGTTGGTGACTACATGGCCTGGTCAAGCCAGAGGAATTCTGTTTTGATAACTTGGTTATGTGCGAGCGGATTTGAAAGTTTTCTTGATGGTTTTTACCATAGTTTGAGCCGGATATCTTCTACCCGTGTAGGGAACATATTGTATATTGTGAACTCCCCCTGGATGGGAGCAAATAGAAGATTTCTAACTGCCCGGAATAAAATTTTCCTATAGCCAGAAATTCTAATGATATTCCTGTGTTTGCAACATGATGGCATGATAGAAGCGGTGTGTTGTACATGCTTAATATTTTCATGTACGAGGTGGCAGTTCATCCTTGAAGGGAAGGTCACGAATTCTGGATAGAATAGTCAGTTTCGGATATTAGATTGGATGTTATAACTGCTCGGTAAAACCTGAGAAGGGTGCGCATTATATTTTGACTAACAGATGTTTATTGTTATTTGAACACTCACTCGGTTGGTCGACTACCAATATTCCGATTTTGCTATGTAGTGTAGAAAATTTTTTAAAAATATTTATCATGGGAAAATTGTCCTAGACTTGGGAGAAACATATTTTGTAAAAGCACTCAGGCTATGTGCCCCATTACAGTTACTACTCCACTTACATGACCAACCCGAGGTAGGGGTTAGGATATTAGAGGTGGAGGTGAGATTCGTAGAGGTGGAGACCGAACCGTTGATATATTTTCTATGGTATGGCTAAGATCGCAACACCAGATGGTATCATTACAAGTATGGTCTTGAATTATTATAAAGTAACAATTTTTTTAACTTGATTCAGTTCTGAGTATCGAGGCAAGTCCTCCTATTGTGATCCACTTATGAGTGAACTTCGTAATTCTGAAATCTACTTATGTGAATACTCATGTTGGGAGATTCGATGGAGATAGCTATGTTTATCATTATGTGTTGTGATTTTGTTAAACAAAAAATTATTCAAAAGAAGAAAATGGAATGTTCCAATTTGGCATGATGTGCATATTACTTGTGGTACAGAGTTAAGGATGAGATCCTTGTGTTTTATATAATGTGAAATATTTAAACTGTCCTACGAGCTGCGGTAGATGTTATATAAGGATGAGGTCCTTGCGGAAAAAAAATATGTGGGTTTAAATTCTCCCTTTGTGAAATTAAAGTTTGTACTATAGTACTTATAGGGTGGCATGCCTATTAGAATTATTTGAAGAAAATTCTTATATGAATATCCTTGTGCATAATTTGCCACATTTGTATTGTAATTATTGAGTTTTAGACTACGAGGTGAGTGCCCAGAGGATGTAAATTGTTACTCGTTAATTCGGGTAAGTAATTATGATATCTTCATGCCTTGTTGTTAGTAAACTGGAGGTTTAAAACGGAATTTCGTTAACATGAGGTTAATTGGTGATGTTGTAATCTATTATGAACAACTATTAAGACCAGAGATGTGGTTATGGTCATACATATGATGCGCTTTATGTCAAGATATCATTGTGATAATGCCATGCTTGTAATGCGGAGATTTGTGTTATTGATATATACTTTGTGGTACATTGTCGGGTTGGGAAAATGTTGTTAGGTGTTGTTTTGGTGTTACTCTGACAGGTGGATAGGCCCAATTACAGGGGAGACCTTGCCGAAATTTCTGAAAAATTTAGGAGTTAGAAAAATTTGGGATATTGAGATGTGCAAAGAAAGAGATAAGTTACATTATGTGTTTGAGGACGGACTCCACTTCTTATTTAAGGACGAATGACCCTAAGTGAGGGAGAATGTAATACCCCATATTTGATGGGTGCTTAGGTATGAGTTGCTATAGCCAGTCGAGAATTATATCATGTGTTGACGTGAAAATCGGACCTTTCTGGAAATGATTGGAGTGTAAGAAATTTGGCCTTAAAGTGTACAAATATGGATAAAGGAAATAATCTCAATTGAAATGATGTTGTCGGACTTATGTCAAATGCGGTAATGTGGGATCAACCGTGAATATTTTATTAAACATAAAATCATCAATTTGGTAACCTGAGAATAATTCTTAGAACGTTCGAGGACGAACGTTTGTTTTAGAGGTGGAGAATGTGATGACCCACAAATGTCATCTTTAAATTAAATAATCATCTCGGTATTTTAAGATCTTGAAAAGCGCTATCAATAATTTGTCGACTTGCATGCGCAGTCCGTATAATTTTTCGGAAGGTTTTTATGTGAAAAATAGATTAAACTGTGAACTAGAGCTTTAAAACTCAAGTGAGTTGACTTTGGTCAATATTTTGAGCAAACAAACCCGGATAAACGCTTTGACCATTCCGGTAGTTCCGTATCGTGATTTGGGACTTGGTCATATGCCTTAAATCGAATTTGGAGGTCCCTAGATCAAATTATCACCATTTAACGGAATCTATAAATCTAAGGCTAAAGATTTCTTAAGTTTGACCGGAGATTTGACTTTTGAGAAAAAGATCCTGGAAAGGAATTTTGATGATTCCAATAATTTCGTATGGTGATTTGTGACTTAGGAGCGTGATCGGAAGTGATTTTGGAGGTACGGTGTAGAATTAGGCTTGAATTGGCGAAGTTAGTATTTTGGCAATTTCTGATTGATAGGTGAGATTTTGATCCGAGGGTCGGAATGAAATTCCGAGAGTTGCTGTAGCTTTTTTATGTGATTTGGGATATGTGTGCAAAATTTCAGGTCATTCGGACGTGTTTTGGTTAGGTTTTTGATCGAATGAGTAATACGGAAGTTTTGGAATTTCTTAAGCTTGAATCCGAGGGTGATTCGATGTTTTGATGTTGTTTTGAGTGTTCCGAAGGTTGGAACAATTTTGAATGATATTATGGGGTGTGTTGGCATGTTTGGTCGGGGTCTCATGAGGCTCGAATAAGTTTTGGAGGAGTTTTTGGAAGATTTTGTTGTTTTGAGCATAAGCATGTAATGATCCAAAGGTCCATTTTTAGTTCTAGAGATCGAAATTTGATTTCGAGACTTTCAGAATTTTGACAATGAATTATAGGAGTGATCTGGAAAGTTTGGTTTAATTTCATCAAGTCACGATTGGGTTTTTGACGCGAAACATGTGTTAATTGTTTAACGAGCGAAATGGGTATTGAATATGTTCGTATTATTATTTGTGACTCATAGGAACAAGAATCATCGAACTCCAAGTTTGTATGATGGAGTTAGAGCCTTTTTAGTGAAAAAAGCTGCTGCAATTTTCTGGGCAGTTTCTGCATTTTTCGCACGTGTGAACAGTGACTGCACATGAACAGTATCCGTGTATAGTACACATGAATAGTATCCATAAATAGTACCTCTGAACAGTACTCATGAATAGTGCCCGTGAACAATACCATGAACAGTACCCATGCACAGTAACTGTGAATAGTGCCCCGTGAACAGTGTAGCGTGAACAGTACCCGCACGCGTGAATAGTGCCCCGAAAATTTCTGGGCAGTTAAAGGACGAGCGGCACTATTTTTTCCATTTTTTTGAGTTTCAAACTCGGATTTTGGGCAATTTTTAGCGAGAAATCACGGGAAAGCTCGGGTTAAGTGTTCTTGACTCGGGGTAAGTGTTCTTGACTCTCTTGTGATTATATTCCATGAATAAACCTTCATTTTTGGCTTTAGATTATTGATATTTGAAGAGAAATGGAGGAATTTTCTAAAATTCCATAAAATTAAAATTTTAAGATTTGAAAGCCAATCCGATGTCGGATTTTGGTAAAATTTATATGGTTGGACTCGTGGTTGGATGGGGTTCATATTCCGTAATTTTTGACTGGTTTCGAGACGTGGGCCCCACGGGCTAATTTTAGTGCAATTTCGAATTTTTAATGGAAAATATAGAATTTCATATGGAATTAATTCCTATAATTAGTATTGACTGAATTGAATTAACTGTGGCTAGATTCGAATCGATTGGAGGCCGATTCGAGGGGAAAAGCCATTTCGGAGTAGTATTTTGCTCGGATTGAGGTGAGTAATGATGTTAAATAATCTCCTGAGAGTTCGAAACCCCGGATTGCACATCGTAGTGCTATATTGAGGTGAAATACGCCCTGGATGAGGAGCGTGGGGTCTTTTACTACTAGGGATTGTGACTTGGTCCATCCCGATTGATGATTTTACTGTATATTTGATTGAAACTGATTTGTTATCATCATGAATTGGGCTTATTGCCATATTTGGGCGTCGTACCAACTATTTGAACCGTTTGGGGATTTTTATACTATTTCCTCACTATTTTGACTTATATTTAAACTCAGTCCTGTTGATAATCATTGTTTTACAAACTCAGCCACTTTTATGCAGATTTGAAACTTAAATGATATTTTTGGGTTGAGAACTACCGTTTTACAAATGCCCAAGGGGCTTATGATGATTTTTTTGGACTAAGTAAGGCCGAGGGCCATATGTGAGGATATGTTGAGTGATGTGAGGAGGCTTTCAGGCCTTGTGAGTGATATGAGGAGGCTTTCAGGCTTTGTGAGTGATGTGAGGAGGCTTTCAGGCCTTATGAGGGATGTGAGGAGGCTTTCAGGCCTTATGAGTAATGTGAGAAGGCTTTCAGGCCTTAAGTAATTATGTGAGAAGGCTTTCAGGCCTTATGTTATCAATGCGCTTGGGCTGTAGGAGCCCCTCCGGAGTCTGCACACCCCAGTTAGTGTCGTCGATGTTAAATGGATCGGGCTGCACGCCGCAGCGGTTACTATATGATATTGTTCTGAGAGTGAGCTCGAGGGGCTGATACTATGCTGAGTGATTGATACTGAGCCCGAGGGGCTGATATTGTTCTGAGTTACTGATACTGTGCCCGAGGGGCAGATTTCTACTTGTTATTTTGATACTGAGCCCGAGGGGCAGATTTCTGCTTGTTATTTTGATATTGAGTTGAGTGGCAGATTTTTACTGGTTATTTACTGCCAAATTACCTGTTTTACTGGTTTTAAAAAGAGATTTCATCTGATATTTCACTGATTTGTTATTTTAAGTGATTTCACAGCTTCTGTATAGAATGCTTTGTGCCTTTACGTGTTTTCTTACTTTCATCCATTATTTATATTTATTACTCACTAGGTCGGAGTACTCATATTACTCCCTGCACCGTGTGTGCAGATTCAGGCATAGCAGATTTCCACTCCCGAGAGTTGATCCTTCTAGTCCAGGCGGTGCTTTTCGGAGATTTCGAGGTAGCTGTTGGCGTCTGCAACCCCCGTGACTCCTTTATCTTACTATTTCCATGTTATTCGAACTATTGTATCGGATTTCGTATATAGTAGACTTGTGTCAGGATTTCTTAGTTGCTCATGACTTGTGACACCCCGGTTAGGGCTGTGTTGGGTTGGACTTTCGCATTCTTTCTATACTTTCCGCTATTTAGTACTATTAAACCATGATTATACTATAATTGTGTTAAATAACTGTTTTAAAGGACGAATTGGGTTGACTGGCTGGCCTTATCTTCACGAAAGGTGCTATCACGATCAGGTTCGGGATTTGGGTCGTAACAGTGCAGTGGTAATAATGGCACTGTAGCTCGTGGGAATCCCACATCGGAAATTAGAGGGGGAGTCCTGGGCTATATTAGTAAGGCTTGGACTTACATGTGTGGACGCATTTGTAACGACCCGACCGGCCATTTTGAGCTTTTGCTTTTCTATTACCAATTCTCGGGCATGACTTGCCCCGTGTTATGCATTATGACTGATATGGATCGTTGGTTTTTACTTTCAGGAAAAATCGGGACGAATTTAAAAGAATAGTTGTAGTTGGAAACTTTGAATTTGAAAGATTTGACCAAGAGTTGACTTATGTGTATACGAGCTTGGATCAGAGTTTTTATGGTTCGTTAGCTTTGGGGTGTGATTTGTGACTTAGGAGTGTGATCGGAAGCGAATTTGGAGGTCCGGTGTGGAATTTGGCTTGAATTGGCGAAACTAGTATTTTGGCGATTTGCGATTGATAGGTGAGATTTTGATCCGAGGGTCGGAATGAAATTTCGAGAGTTGTTGTAGCTTCGTTAGGTGATTTTGGATATGTGTGCAAAATTTTAGGTCAATCGGAAGTCATTTCGTAAGGGTTTTGATCGAATGCGTGTTTCGGAAGTTTTTTAAAGAACTTAGGCTTGAATCCGACGAGAATTGATGATTTTTAGTGTTGTTTGATGTGTTTTGATGATTGGAACAAGTTTGGATAATGTATTAAGACATATCTGTGTTTTTGGTTTAGGTCTCGGGGGCCTCGGGGTGGTTTCGGATGGCCAACAGGGTGAATTTTGGACTTGTGTGGTTGCTGATGGTTCTGATATATGGTATTTCCGCATTTGCGGAAAAGGGACCACAGAAGCGGTTCCGCAGATGCGGTAGGGAGGTCGCAGGTGCGGTTTGAGGCCTCGAGGCAGTTTCCGCAGAAGCGGACGTTGGTCGGCAAATGCGGTCACCGCAGAAGCGGAATTGGACCGCAAAAGCGGTCCTGGGAGAGTTAGTGAAAACCGCCGAAGCGAATAGAAAACCGTAGAAGCGGTAGTCGCAGAAGCGGGTTGGACACCGCAAATGCGAAAATGATTGTTCACAGAAGGGTTTTAAAATGACATTTCATCCTCGACTTGGGGGTTATTTTTCTCCGTTGTTGAGCATCTTGGGAGCTTTTTGGGAGCCATTGAAGAGGGTTTCGACTGGAGTTTACTGGAGGTAAGTTCTACGAACTAAAAACATGGTTATATTGTGAAATTGGCCTGGAAATTCATGGAAATTGAGCCTAAAACTTATGAATTAGGGCTTGAATTTTGATATTTCACATTGGGATTTAATAGGACATTTGAGCTCGGATTTGGGAGTTCTTGGTATGTATGGACTCGTGGCGAGATGAGGAAGCTGGTAATATAAGTTTTGTAATTTTTCGAGAAACGGGCCCGGGGCTCGGGTTTTGCTAGTTTCGAGATTTTTACTATTTTTCGATTGTTTTCGATTGGGTATTGTTTCCTTAGCATATTGTGATGTATTCGCTCTGATTATGGTTAGGTTCAACGCGCGTGGAGGCCGATTTGAGTGGCAAAGGCGTCGCGAGCTAGGGATTTCGCCGGTTCGAGGTGAGTAATACTTGTAAATGATATCCTGAGGGTTTGAAACCCCGGATTTCACATCGTAACGCTGTATTGAGGTGTGACACGCATTCTATGATGAATGCGGGGTCGTTTACAATTGGGGATTTGTGACTTGGTCCATCCCGGGTGATATTTCTGCTATATTGGCGATTGAGACGCATACTTTATTACTGTGAAATGGCCTTATTGCCACGTTTGGGGCCTTGTGCCAACCTGTAGAATTCTTAGGAGATCTTCATTTGTTTTTCCTCAATTATTTGCATAAATCATACTCTCAGTCATGTTTTCAACTGTTAAAAATATGATAAGAACTGTATTTCGAACATGAAATCATAAATAAAATGAATATGAGGGCTGAGATCCCTACAGTACGTAATTCCCGAGTGGATGCGCACTTATTTGACTGAGATGGGTTGAGTACCCAATAGTGAGGATATATTTTCCTATGATATGGATCGGGCTGGGCGCCGCAGCGATGATATATTGATATTGAGGCCGAGAGCCTGTTTGATGCCACGATATGGCTGATATTGCGCTTGGGCTGTAGGAGCCCCTCCGGAGTCTGTACACACCCCAAGTGAGCGCCGTCGATGATAAATAAATGGAGCGGGCTGCACGCCGCAGCGGGTACTGGAATGTACCGTTATTTGCATTGCATTGCATTGCATTCATGCATTTGTTCACTATTTGTTGTTTGTACTATTTCTTGAGATATCTGTTTGTTGTTCTGGTATTGTCTGATCACTCTTAAAGAGGATAAATCTTAGACAGTGGTAACAATGACACTGTATGATGCGTTTGGTCAGGTAATAGTGGCTGACCGGCAATAAGAATATTGCCCGAGGGGCGGGCCTCTGTGCATAGTGTCACTAATTGTTGAAAATTATTTTCGCAAATGTTGAAAGGATCATCTTCAAAGGAGGTTTAAAACTGAGCCAAGATACTTTGAAAGGTTTCACAGTTCTCACTGATTTTCTTAATTTAAGGGCTTTTCGCTGCTTCTATACAGCATGATGATCTGTTATACGTGATTTCTTACCGCTCAGCTATTATTTACTTTTATTACTCACTGAGTTGGAGTACTCACTTTACTCCATGCACCTCGCGTGCAGTTGCAGGTATTGTTCACCAGGTAGCAGGTTATCAGTTGATTGAAGGTACTACTATTGCAGTTGAGCAAAGTGACCGCCAGCGTTCGCGGCACCGGATGTTGTCTTTAAAATTCTAGAATTTATTATTGTATATTATTAGTCGTGTAGTTGTGTTCAGGCTTCTTTAGATGCTCGTGACTTGTGACACCCCGATTTCGGGCTGAGCTGGGATGGTTCCCTGTTATATCATTTTCTTCCGCTTTTATGATAATGTTATCTATTGTTTCGACTACTTCTTGCTAAGTAATTGTTAAAAGAAGTATTGTTAATCTATTAGTTGGCCTTGTCTTCACGAGAGGCACCATCACGACCGGGTTCGGGCATTGGGTCGTGACAAGGTTGTATCAGAGCCTAGGTTACTAGGTCTCACGAGTCATGAGCAGGTTTAGTAGTCTCGCGGATCGGTACGGAGATGTCTATATTTATCCTCGAGAGGCTGCAGAACCTTTAGGAAAACTTCAGATTCTTGAACTCTTATCGTGCGTACTTGATTCAGCTTGGAGTATAACTCTTGAAATTCCTTCCACGCGATTGTATATGCACGTGAGCGCTCCGTATCAGATGTGCCTTGATGGCTTGTGATTCCCCGATCGAGGGGCGAGATGTGATTTCTATGAGTGATGTTGGGCCAGTCTGGAGGATTTGCGGCCGAATCTTCGCCTATGGCTTGAGCACCGAGATGCTGATTTTGCGAGCTGGTGTTATGAACTTATATGTTCAGTATTGTCCCTAATTGTGGGAGTGGCGGTTGGATAGCTACGTAATGAGTATGTTGGTACTGTGTGATGTTTCTATACGACTTGGAGGTGTCGAAGAAGGTCTGCTGGGTGATAGATGAACCATTAAGTGTTTGATTTCTATTGCGATTGGATGTGTTGCCCTGAGTTATGGGTGCATGAAGAATCTTTTCAAGTCTCCTAGTTGGGAGTGAAGTAAATAGCATGTTGCGATTTGAGTTCAGACTCAGGAAGACTAAGTGACTGTGTAACGTATATGATGGTGGAAGGTATGCTGAAATACTAAATTGAGGCGAAGCAGGTGGGTTATCCCCTGCGGAGTGTTCTTAAGTGGTATGATCCTTATGGGTATGTTAGAAAATCTCATGTGTAAGTGAAAAGTATGTGTTGAAGATTTGGAATTTCGGGTCGCTTAGGAGAATGGGTCTAACTGTTGCGATTGCAAAAGAGTTATAATACTAGATGATCTGGGTTTTCACAACTTATAAATGATTTGAGATTAATCTCACTAGGTTATTGTGGCATCAATGGAGTAAAAGTGTTATGAGTTAATGAGTATATCTCGATCTATGGCTTCGAGCCAAGTGGGGGAGCCTGTTATGGGCAATTGGTTGCACGGTTAGGTGCTATGTTGGTTTCAGTTTGGAGCGTGCGAGTGAAATATGGCTAGAGCAAAGGAAATGTTGACAAATGTTATATTATGTTTCATGGGATATACGGATCACGAAACGTTTAGAGTTGCGGTTGGTAGAGAATGCTCGGTGCATAGAGCAAGAAGCTGCTTGATTGTATTGGGATGAGGATTTCTTTCTGCGGTATCGAAGAGCCAATAAGGCATGGGTGGTTCTGCTCTTGCAATTTGAATAAGAGTGAATGACTTGCGAGAATAGTTCTAATGTGTTCAAGAGTCTGCATGTATCAATTGAGTGTTCTAAAGTTGCATATGGGGTTAGGAATTGAGTTTCATTAGAAGATGTGAAGACTTGTGGTATGTTATGTTAATTATGGTAATCTATGTATCTGTATCAGGAAAGTAAAGGAAACAGAGTTAGATTCGCAGGAAGTTCTTCAAAGCAAGGTAGTCTGGGACGTAGTGTTTTTGGGAAAAATCTAAGGGAGTATTTAGCGGCTTATGGGTTTCAGATAATGTGGTTTTATGTTTGGGGTCTCGTGTGGTAAGCATGGGTTTAAGGATTGTGGTACTACAGCAAAGGGGAATGTCAAGTTGAAGATAAATCAGAAGAAATTTAGATAAATGGAGTAGCTTGATAACGGACCGGATCGGCGTGGTAAGGGTATGAGTAATTCTTGGTGTGTATTCGAGGTAATGAGTTGGCACATGTAATTTTGCAGCAATGCTCTTGGGTTTTGACGACTTGCTTAGCGTGATTTGGTTAGAAGGATTCAGTCATGACAGTTTAGTTTGTGCAAATGAAATTGGGAGAGTTCTTGTTGATAGCTACCGCGGTTGAAGAGGTGCATCTTCTACGAATGTGAGAGGCATGAGATGTGTAAGGATTTTCTTCTAGATGAGATCAATGAAAGTTCTTGATTAGATAAGTTACAGTTCAGATCAGAATGGAAGTTCATAAAGCACTTAAGCAGCGGGTAGCCTCGGATAATCAGGGAAAATGGTACTGCTATTTGAAAGAGATTTGACGAGAGTATATGTTTCATAGAAATGGCAATGTGATTAAGTGATGGTACTTCGGTGGTATTGCGGAACTTTCCCGTTAGATCGACTGGTGATATTCGGGTTTGCTTGGTGGCACGGAGAGATTTTTGAGTATGTGTCGTGGAATTTTTCGATATTGAGCTGTGATATGAGTGCGGACGGCGAAATTTGGGATCAGGTATGATGTTTCGTGTGCTATGTGGAATTGGAAGTGGAAGTCCTCATATTAGGGCTATTTGTGATGTTGGAGTTCAGACTGGTTGTCTCAGTGTTAGATTAATTATGGACTATTGTATTATGGGCTATGCCGAAAATGCCACGGTTTGAGTGGTGAGGTGCATTGGGTTATGTTCTTGTGGAGTGGTTTATATTTCAAAGACCCAGCGGACGACTGGGGAGGATTGCTTTTCCTAATTGGGCCTTTATGATGGGTGTCAGTGCAGAGGTTGCGATTATTGATCCATTTCCGGTGGTAAGGGACTTTTCGGATGCATGTTCCAGTTTGAGTTGGCTTGGTTGGCCCGAATTGTATTGTCGAGGGTTAGGTTGATTCGACCATTGTTGAGGTTATCAGCGATCTGGAGAGAGATCTATGAGTTGTTTTCTGCGTTGCAAGACATTATGATTGCGGACTATGGGTACACATGGAGCGGTGCTATTGGGATTCATAGTGGAAGTTGAGGGGGAAACCTCTGTTGTGCTTGAGTTTTGTAGCTTACAACACTATATGTAGATATCATTATGCACTCAGTATGCTTACGACCGATACTCGGTATTTTGTTATTATGAGCAAATTTGGCTCGATATACATCTCCCTATGTGAGATATTTGTGTGGATCGGGTGGCACGCCGCCATGGATATGTTATCTGGATTGGGTTGCACGCCGCAACAGTGTGATGTTGAGAATAGTTTTCCAAATACTACTTATTATGCCTTGCTTCCTGGTTTCTAAGGAAAGTCCGTATTGGGTGTTGCTCGGTGAATGGCACATCGGTTGTGTCCTTTCAGGATTGAATGTTGTATATTACTTGCTTCACCATGGGTATGATGATTTGTTTGGGTTCCAGATATCAATCGTGCGTGACTGCCAATTTCGAGTATAGTGACTTGAGGTGTCTCGAGCGGAGCAGTGGTTGGATAGGATCGTGCATTGTAGCGAGGCTACGTGGAGTTTTGACCTTTCGAGGTAGGTTCAGGTGTTCTATCTTTATAATGTGAGACGGGGTCTCAGCCTTGTGTTGTAATGGTATTGATGAGCTTGAGGTACAGCTCTTTCGTTTGAGTCATTTGTCATGATTTGAGGATGTTCAGACCGTTCCTTATTGGTGCGTGTATTATGCAAGTTGTGGCTTAGGCCTGTTTTGAGGTGTCATATCACCAGAGTGGTGTGTTGGATTCGAGGAGATCGTTGGAGTCATTAATGAATACGAACAGATTTGATTTCAGCTTGTTGGAAGGATAATATCGAGGTTCGGCTCGGAAATCTGTTGTGGTATTAGTCAAAAGGGAAGGAAATGCCTTCATGAATGATTGATCTGAGGAATGCTTATGATCTACTGTGTGTTTCATTATCATTGGTAGAATATGAAAGTGTTGGAATGAGACTTTAGCTAATAAGAGGTTTCTATCAGTATATGGTTGTTGTGGACAGCTGCTGTGAATGGGAGTTGTCGCTGCATGTGTTGAGCTATGTGGTACATCATATAATTGCACCTGAGGTTGCAGGCATGGGTTATTACAGTTAGTTCGGGTTATTCAGAGTATCGATGCGAGATTTTGGTCTTGTGGATGATTTCGGCAGTGAAAATATGGTTCTATGATTATGGACTAGGATGGATTGGGAAATTTCGGTTATATTGTGATATCGGACCTATATGAGATAGGTTGACGTAGAATCACCCCCGGGTATATATGCCTGGTAAAGCTATTTAGCTATTGGCTTGCTTCTAGAACAACTCTGGGAATGTTCGAGGACGAACGTGTGTTTAAGTGGGGGAGGATGTAACGACCCGATCGGTCGTTTTGAGCTTTTGCTTTTCTATCTCCAATTATTGGGCATGACTTGCCCCGTGTTATGCATTATGACTGATATGGATCGTTGGTTTTGAGTTTCAGGAAAAATCGGGATGAATTTAAAAGAATAGTTGCAGTTGGAAACTTTGAATTTGAAAGATTTGACCAAGAGTTGATTGATATGTATACGAGCTCGGATCAGAGTTTTTATGATTCGGTTCGCTTCGGGGTGTGATTTGTGACTTAGGAGTGTGATCGGAAGCGAGTTTGGAGGTCCGGTGTGGAATTTGGCTTGAATTGGCGAAACTAGTATTTTGGCGATTTGCGGTTGATAGGTGAGATTTTGATTCGAGGGTCGGAATGGAATTCTGAGAGTTGTTGTAGCTTCGTTAGGTGATTTTGGATATGTGTGCAAAATTTCAAGTCAATCGAAAGTCGTTAAGTCGGGGTTTTGATCGAATGCGTGTTTCGGAAGTTTTTAAAGAACTTAGGCTTGAATTCGATGAGAATTCATGATTTTTAGTGTTGTTTGATGTGTTTTGATGATTGGAACAAGTTTGGATAATGTATAAAGACATATCTGAGTTTTTGGTTGAGAGGTCCCAGGGGCCTCAGGGTGGTTTCAGATGGCCAACAGGGTGAATTTTGGACTTGTGTGATTGCTGATGGTTCTAATATCTGGTATTTTCGCATCTGCGGAAAAGGGACCGCAGATGCGGTAGGGAGGTCGCAGGTGCGGTTTGAGGCCTCGAGGCAATTTCTGCAGAAGCGGATGTTGGTCCGCAAATGCGGTCACCGCAGAAGCGGTCCTGGGCGAGTTAGTGAAAACCGCCGAAGCGGATAGAAAACCGCATAAGCGATAGTCGCAGAAGCGGGTTGGACACCGCAGATGCGAAAATGACTGTTCACAGAAGGGTTTCAAAATGACATTTCATCCGCGACTTGGCGATTATTTTCCTCCGTTGTTGAGCATCTTGGGAGCTTTTTAGGAGCCATTGAAGAGGGTTTCGACTGGAGTTTACTGGAGGTAAGTTCTACGAACTAAAAATATGGTTATATTGTGAAATTGGCCTGGAAAGTCATTGAAATTGAGCCTAAAACTTATGAATTAAGGCTTGAATTTTGATATTTCACATTGGGATTTGATAGGTCATTTGAGCTCGGATTTAGGAGTTCATGGTATGTATGGACTCATGGCGAGACGAGGAATCCGGTAATGTGAGTTTTGTAATTTTTCGAGAAGCGGGCTCGGGGCTCGGGTTTTGCTAGTTTCGAGATTTTTGCTATTTCTCGATTGTTTTCAATTGGGTATTGTTTCCTTAGCATATTGTGATGTATTCGCTCTGATTTTGGTTAGGTTTGACGTGCGTGGAGGCCGATTTGAGGGGCAAAGGCATCGCGAGCTAGGGATTTCGCCGGTTCGAGGTGAGTAATGCTTGTAAATGATATCCCGAGGGTTTGAAACCCCGGATTTCACATCGTAACGCTGTATTGAGGCGTGACACGCATTCTATGATGAATGCGGGGTCGTTTACTATTGGGGATTTGTGACTTGGTCCATCCCGGGTGATATTTCTGCTATATTAGCGATTGAGACGCATACTTTATTACTGTGAAATGGCCTTATTGCCACGTTTGGGGCCTTGTGCCAACCTGTAGAATTCTTAGGAGATCTTCATTTGTTTTTCCTCAATTATTTGCATAAATCATACTCTCAGTCATGTTTTCAACTGTTAAAAATATGATAAGAACTGTATTTCGAACATGAAATCATAAATAAAATGAATATGAGGGCTGAGATCCCTACAGTACGTAATTCCCGAGTGGATGCGCACTTATTTGACTGAGATGGGTTGAGTACCCAATAGTGAGGATATATTTTCCTATGATATGGATCGGGCTGGGCGCCGCAGCGATGATATATTGATATTGAGGCCGAGAGCCTGTTTGATGCCACGATATGGCTGATATTGCGCTTGGGCTGTAGGAGCCCCTCCGGAGTCTGTACACACCCCAAGTGAGCGCCGTCGATGATAAATAAATGGAGCGGGCTGCACGCCGCAGCGGGTACTGGAATGTACCGTTATTTGCATTGCATTGCATTGCATTCATGCATTTGTTCACTATTTGTTGTTTGTACTATTTCTTGAGATATCTGTTTGTTGTTCTGGTATTGTCTGATCACTCTTAAAGAGGATAAATCTTAGACAGTGGTAACAATGACACTGTATGATGCGTTTGGTCAGGTAA
>MU751628.1:26377-54510 GCA_026770625.1 Nicotiana glauca
CAGCGGGTACTGGAATGTATCGTTATTTACATTGCATTGCATTCATGCATTTGTTCACTATTCGTTGTTTGTGTTATTTCTTGAGATATCTGTTTGCTGTTCTGGTATTGTCTGATCACTCTTAAAGAGGATAAATCTTAGACAGTAACAATGATACTGTATGATGCGTTTGGTCAGGTAATAGTGGCTGACCGGGAATAAGAATATTGCCCGAGGGGCGGGCCTCTGTGCATAGTGTCACTAATTGTTGAAAATTATTTTCGCAACTGTTGAAAGGATCATCTTCAAAAGAGGTCTAAAACTGAGCCAAGATACTTTGAAAGGTTTCACAGTTTTCACTGATTTTCTCAATTTAAGGGCTTTTCGCTGCTTCTATACAGCATGATGATCTGTTATACGTGATTTCTTACCGCTCAGCTATTATTTAATTTTATTACTCACTGAGTTGGAGTACTCACTTTACTCCCTGCACCTCACGAGCAGTTGCAGGTATTGTTCACCCAGTAACGGGTTATTAACTGATTGAAGGTACTACTATTGCAGCTGAGCAAGTTGACCGCCAGTGTTCGCGGCACCGGACGTTGTCTTTAAAATTCTAGAATTTATTATTGTATATTATTAGCCGTATAGTTGTGTTCAGGCTTCTTTAGATGCTCGTGACTTGTGACACCCCGATTTCGGGCTGAGCTAGGATGGTTCCCTGTTATATCATTTTTTTTCCGCATTGATGATAATATTATCTATTATTTTCGACTCCTTCTTGCTAAGTAATTGTTAAAAGAAGTATTGTTAATCTGTTGGCTGGCCTTGTCTTCATGAGAGGCGCCATCACGACCGGGTTCGGGCATTGGGTCGTGACAGCGTTTTGGGGGTAACAATGACCCTGAGAACAAATCCATGGGGTCTAGGCCCAAAGAGGATAATATTCACACAGTGTTGGGCCGGTTCGTTACAGTTGGTATCAGAGCCGACTCTCCAGTGTACGATGGGTTGGGTACCCACAATGAGGACGTTGTGTCCTTGTTGGTGGGGTGAGTGCAGTGGTGACAATGGCACTATAGCTCGCAGGAATCCCACATCGGAAATGAGAGGGGGAGTCCTGGGCTATATTAGTAAGGCTTGGACTTATATGTGTGGACGCATTTTGGGGGTAACAATGACCCTGAGAACATATCCGTGCGGGCTAGGCCCAAAGCAAACAATATTCACACAGTGTTGGGGCGGGTCGTTACATATGACTATTTATTTACATTTTTTGGTAAATAAAAGCATTCATTACAAGGTAACTATATGCACAATGTCTCAAAAACAAACTAACTGAAGTTGGACAGCAAGTCCCAACTTTCAACAATTAAAGGCGTCAACAACTTCTAAAGCAAGTACACCAGATAACACTAAGGGTAGAAATTCCAACTCTCCATTTTCCTAGCTAGTTTGATCTTCAGACGGACACTGTAGAAAACCTCTTGTATCAGCTGCCTGAAAATCTTTCCATCCGTCCTATGTTTGTTTAGAAAAATCCTGAAATTTCTCTCTTTCAAGAGATGATAAATACTTTTTGCCAAAGTCATTTTGAACACCTCTTCTACTGTACGATTACCTTTCCTCACTGCACATGGCAAATCTATTACACATTTTGCCAGTCCAGCAAAGGTCTAACAAAGTCTTGCCAAGTAAGTTAGTTTTCTCCCGACTTCATTAGACAATCTACAATCAAAGAAGAGATTAGCAATAGTTTCACTTTTCTCATTACATAGGGTACAACTTTGGCAGTGAATAATACTCCATCTATTTGGTCTGTCTTTAGTGCTAAGTTTCTCTGATAATGTCAAATTCATAAGAAATTACTATTTGGGAGTTCCCTGATTGTGTACAATTTTCCTCCATTGCATCTTTGAATAAACCCCTCTTAGTTTCTGGTCTCTGCATGGCCAAGTGGGAAATTTTGGATGGCACCAACTCTTTTTAATACGTTTCAAAGTATGCAAAGCTACGCCAATACCTCTTTTCTAGCCTAACAAATTTACATGATTTGCTCCAATGATAATCAACTTAACACTAAAATGTTTTATTAATAGGAGATAGATTAGCATAAGACAAAAAAAGCTCATAATCTTCATGTCATTAGCTATATTACAAACACAAAAGAAGGAAAATGAAAGCAAAGGCACGAACTGCTAAATCTTTTCTTGAGTTCTGGTATTCAAATACAATGATACCTTCCGCACACTTGAATAGGATAAGTAGTAGGGATGAGAGATCGGTCCCACTATCCAACACTCCAAAAGGAAATTCAAATCAGGAAGGAAAATACTAATATAATGAACCAACAAAGATACTGAAGAGAGGGAAGAAAGTGAAAACTTTCAGAGAAATTACAAAGAAGCTAACAATATCTCCAATGGAGATTTCATTTTCAATTATATACTTACAGAATCCAAGTATATAGAGGATAATCATGAGATTCTAAAATAATACAAAGATCATAATCCAAGCTCGAGAGAGGAAAATGGTCCTCATAATCAAAGATCATAATCCAAGCGAAGATCATACTTAAAGATACAGAATTGGTGCATGTTGGGGAGATTGCGCAAGCAATAAGGACAAGATTAATAGTCTTCATAGTCTCACTTTTAGCATTCTAAAAAATTAAAAAAGACAACGTAGAAGCACAAAGGTCATAGGAATGTTATAGTCTAGGTGATGGTTAATAGTAGATGAAAAGGTCATAAAATTGAAGGCAATAAAATGCTTCTACTGAAAATGGAGAAGGTATAATTCTTCTACACAGAAGTGAAATGGCTCTGAGATGAAGAGAAATAGTAAGAAGCGTTACAATTAAAACTTCCGGTGGTGGGCAAATCTCTTCATCTCCGCAAAATTAAAACTACACACAAAGAAAAATAGCATTATTTTAATTTAAGCAATCGTATCATTGTTAATAATTTCAGAAAATGAAGAAGAACTATATTGCAAAGACAGAATAAGGAGACATACTCGTACTGTGGTTTATTTAGAATTGATGCACTTTCCATTGGAGGAAGAAGAAAGACGGTGAAAGACCTGGCCATTATATTTGGAAGCCTAAAGTAAATACAATTTATTTGGGTTCGACTTTCCAGAAGCATAACGGTTAGTCTAACGTCACCAATGTGACCTTTCAGAAGCAAACACTATTAGTCTTTTTCTCAACTGATTTATTTGTTCTATGTAGAATGAAGAAGAAATCGCAGGAAAAAGGAAAAATTAGATAAATAGTAATGTTGATCATAGGAAATGCCACGTCAGCTTTTTCATTCCCAACTTTATATTTATATATAGATATATAGAGATATATTTTACATTAATTGTATCCTGATCTTTGATAGATTCACATGAACTAATTTCAAATAATTTTCCTCCATATAATTTGTCTTGTCGCATTTAAAACATTTAAACGAGGAAAATTTAGTGGCCAAAGGCATCTTGGTATACGAATCATTACGTATCCACGCAGAGTTCTAGGAAGGGCCGCACCCAGCGGGGTATGATATAGTTAACTCTTCCTAATACAAGTATTAGTGACTGCATTGGTCAAAATCTGACCGTTGTGGTCGACCCAATCGAGATCCCATCCAAACGGCGAGATAGCAGAAGACGATATGGTCGCTCTAAACCACGTACTCGTAACACCTGCCGAGTCAAAGAATGATACTTAGGGAAAGACGAAAGCGAACGTGGTATGAAAATGTGTTGACCCAAGAACATAGTGAGGATTCCATAACTATATATAGGTAAGGAACCTTCCTAGAATGGGGGCTTATTTTTCTATCTCTTCCCTCCCCCATATAATCTTCTTAGCAAAAGAAAAGACGACAAATAAATCTTTGAGGGAGGATGTAAACTGATTATCTCCATCTATTGTAGGGAGAAGAGATGAAAATGTGTCACGACCCGGATTTTCCACCCTCGGAGTCGTGATGGCGCCTACTCATGGTAGCTAGGCAAGCCAAATTTAGTTACTTTTCCTGTAATAAACAAGCCTTTTTAACAAATCCTTCGACAATAATATTTCATTAATAAACAAATCTCTTAACAATTCATAGCATCAATTTAGAACATGAAATTTGATAACAGCGGAAGTCTGAATTATAATCTGAATCAAAATGCAGAACAGTCAACAATAGCCTATACCCAAGACTGGTGTCACATTACTCACGAACGGCTAAGAGTTTACTAAATACAAGGTCTGAAAGAAACATAAATCTGTTTATCACGAATACAAAGAGATGATAGTCTAATATAAGGATAGAAGGGAGACGTCGGGCCTGCGGACGCCTGCAAGGCTACCTCGGGTCTCTCCGGACTGAAGGTATGCTCCCGAACTAAAATTGATGATGTTGCTCGAAACCTGGACCTATGCAAAAATGCACAGAGTGTAACATCAGCACAACCGACCCCATGTGCTAGTAAGTGTCTAGCCTAACCCCGGCGAAGTAGTGACGAGGCTAGACTGGACCACCATATAAACCTGTGCAATTATATATATATAAAGCGGAATCGAAAATACTAGGCAAGTAAATGATATGGGGGGGGACATATTGTGGGGAGATAACAATATTAATAGTAAATATGAAATAAATATTTAAGGACAACTTATAATTTACAGCGGACAAGAATCAACTATCCAAATAAATGAACTTGTATCAATAATTGTTGCGGCGTGCAACCCGATCCTAATGTATGACAACACTGTTGCAGCGTGCAATCCGACCCTCAAATGTCACTGCTGCGGCGTGCAACCCGACCCATATCATTTAGTATTGTTGCGGCATGTAACCCAACCATTAACATTTAGTATTGTTTCTAAACCGAGCCAATGCACCACAAAGTACCAAGATCACAATTTCTATCACAAAGCCTTTACCACATATAGAAAACATCAATTAGACATGGAAAGCATAACAACAACCAACTATCCGCAATTAAGGACTCATGGTCATGCTACACACCAATGTATAGATACTCATCACCATGCCTATACATCGTACTCCATCAATTAGCAAGTAGCAAACAAGACTCAACTCTTATTCCCTCAAGCTAGGGTTAAACCAAACACTTACCTCAAAGCCTTGAATTCCACTCAATCCTCAACAATCGCTTTACCCCATGATTCCACCTCCAATTTGCTCGAGTCTAGTCACAAATTGCTCAATTACTTTAATAAACACTAAATGAATCAATTTGAATGCATAAAAATGAATTTCCCAAGTTTTTCCCAAAAATTCCAAAATCGCCACCGGGCCCACGTGGTCAAAACCCGAGGTTCGAACAAAAACTCGGTTATCCATTCCCCCACGAACTCAAATATGTAATTTGTTTTGAAATCGGACCTCAAATCGAGGTCCAAATCTCCAATTTTTAGAAAACCTAGGTTCTACCCAAAAACCCCAATTTCACCCATGAAAATCCTTGATTTTAAGTGGAAAACATGTTAAATGATGTTAAAGATTGAAAGAATCGAGTAAAAATCGACTTACAAATGATTTGGGATGAAGATTGTTCTTAAAAAATCGCCTATGGTGTTTGGATTTTGAAAGAATGGTGAAAAGTGATGAAAATTCGACTAAGAATAAAATTTGTTGGGTTGCGGATATGGGAAATGCGAAGTTGGGTTCACAATTGCGAACCCTGCTAGCTTGGGAAATGCGACACTACTGTTCGCATTTGCGAACTCAGGCTTACCAAGGGACCTTCGCATTTGCGAAATGGGTCTCGCATTTGCGAACCAGTGACCATCGCATTTGCGAGGTTTGGCTTTGCATTTGCGAACCTTGGCCGGCCTAGGCTGGTTTCGCATTTGCGAACCAGCCTTCGCATTTGCGATAGTTGGACCTTCGCATTAGTGAACTCTGGCTTCCCACATGCGAATCTTGCAGATAGCTGATACCAGATTTTTTTTTTCAAAAATGAGAAATGCAATCCGACACCTATCCAAAACTCACCCGAGCCCTCGGGGCTCCAAACCAAATATGCATACAAACTCAATAACATCCTACAGACTTATCCATGCGATCAAATCGCCAAAATAACATCATATACATCGAATCAAGCCTCAAAACTCATATTTTTCTTTGAAATCTTCATAAAGCATCAAATTTTCATTTTCAGTCCGAAACACGTCAAACGACGTCCCACTTCAACCAAATTTTACAGAAAGCGCTTAAACCATATATAAGATTTGTATCGGGCGTCGGAACCAAAATACTAGCCCGATACCATAGTCTTTTAATCAAATTTCATTTCCAATTTCCTTAATAATTTCAGAAAAACAATTTCACAGAAAAATTCATTTCTCGGGCTCTAGACCTTGGAATTCGATTCCGGGCATATGACCGAGTCCCTTATTTTTCTAAGGACCCTCCGAGACTATCAAAGCACGGGTCCGGGTCCGTTTACCCAAAATATTGACCGAAGTCAAATTTACTCATATTAATATCAAAATTTATCATTTTTCACACAGAATTCATATTTACGCTTTCCGGCTACGCGCCCGGACTTCGCATGCAAATCGAGGCAACCCAAAATGAGGTCTTCGAGGCCTCGAAAGCACAAAAAGAGTAGGGAAAAAAGTGATGACTCCTTTGGATCATCACATTCTCCACCTCTAAAACAATCGTTCGTCCTCGAACGGACAAAAGAAAGAAGTACCTGAGTCGGGATATATATGAGGATAACTGCTCCGCATATTAGACTCGGACTCCCAGGTCGATGCCTCAGGGGGCTGACCTCTCCACTGAACACAAACAGAGGGAAAACTCTTGGATATCAACTGACGAACCTACCGGTCTAGAATAGCTACTGGCTCCTCCTCATAAGATAAATCATTGTCCAACTGGACAGTGCTGAAATCTAACACGTGGGCTGGATCGCCGTTATACCTCTGAAGCATGGATACATGAAAAACTAGATGCACGACTGATAAGCTAGGCGACAATACAAGTCTATAAGCCACCTCTCCCACTCGATCGAGAATGTCGAACGGACCAATGAATCTAGGGCTAAGCTTGCCCTTCTTCCCAAATCTCATCACGCCCTTCATAGGCGACAATCGGAGCAATACTCGCTCACCAACCATGAAAGCTACATCTCGAACCTTATGATTTGCATAGCTCTTTTGCCTGGACTGAGCCGAACGAAGCCTGTCCTGGATGATCTTGACCTTGTCCAAGGCCTCCTGAACCAAATCTGTACCTATCAACCGAGCCTCTCCCGGCTCAAACCACCCAATCGGAGACCGACACCGCCTACCATATAAAGCCTCATAAGGAGCCATCTGAATGCTTGACTGATAGCTGTTGTTGTAGGCAAACTCCGCTAAAGGCAAGAACTGATCCCACGAACCTCCAAAGTCAATAACACAAGCCCGGAACATATCCTCCAAAATCTGAATAGTCCGCTCTGACTGACCGTCCGTCTAAGGATGAAATCATGTGCTCAACTCAACCCATGTGCCCAATTCTCGCTAAACTATGCCCCAGAAGCGCGAGGTAAACTGCGTAACCCGGTCCGAAATGATAGATACTGGCACACCATGAAGGCGAACAATCTCCCGAATATAAATCTTAGCTAATCTCTCGGACGAATAGGAGACTGCCATAGGAACGAAATGTGCTGACTTGGTCAGCCTATCCACAATGACCCAAACTGCATCGAACTTCATCCGAGACAACGGAAGTCCGGTAACGAAGTCCATAGTGATCCTCTCCCACTTCCACTCGGGAAGCTCAATCCTCTGAAATAAACCACCAGGCCTCTGATGCTCGTACTTAACCTGCTGATAGTTCAAAAAATGAGCCACATATGAAACAATATCCTTCTTCATCCTACGCCACAAATAATGCTGCCGTAAGTCCTGATACATCTTTGCGGCTCCCGGATGAATAGAGTATCGGGAACTGTGGGCCTCCTCTAAAATCAACTCTCGAAGTCCATCCACATTGGGCACGCAAACTCGCCCCTGCAATATTAAAACTCCATCCGCATCTAAGGTAACCTGTTGGGCATCTCCACACTGCACCGTATCCCTGAGGACACACAAATGGGGATCATCAAATTGTCGATCACGGATACGCTCCAATAATGAAGAATGAGCGACCGTGCAAGCCAACACATGACTGGGCTCAGAAACATCCAGTCTCACGAACTGATTGGCTAGGGCCTGAACATCCAAAGCAAGTGGCCTCTGACTAACTGGAATGTAAGCAAGACTGTCCATACTAGATGACTTCCTACTCAAAGCATCGGCCACCACATTGGCCTTCCCCGGATGGTATAAAATGGTGACATCATAATCTTTCAACAACTCCAACCACCTCATCTGCCTCAAATTCAAATCCTTTTGCTTAAACAAGTACTGAAGACTCTTGTGGTCAGTGAACACCTCACATGCCACGCCATACAAATAGTGCCTCCAAATCTTCAAGGCGTGAACGATGCACTAGATAGTTCTTCTCATGAATCTTCAATTGCCTCGAAGCATAGGCAATAACCTTGCCATCCTGCATCAATACTGCACCAAACCCAATACGGGAAGTATCACAATAAACTGTATAAGGCCCTGATCCTGTGGGTAAAACCAACACCGGTGCCGTAGTCAGAGCTGTCTTGAGCTTCTGAAAGCTCGCCTCACACTCATCTGACCATCTGAACTGGGCACCCTTCTAGGTCAATCTAGTCATTGGGGTTGCAATAGATGAAAATCCCTCCACGAACTGCCTGTAGTAGCCTGCTAACCCCAAGAAACTCTGAATTTCTGTCACTGATACTGGTCTAGGCCAGTTCTTGACTGCCTCTATCTTCTTTAGGGCTACCTGAATACCCTCAGCTGATACAACGTGACCCAAAAATGCTACTGAACTCAGCCAGAACTCACACTTGGAGAACTTGGCATATAACTGACTATCCCTCAGAGTCTGAAGCACTCTAAGGTGTTGCTCGTGCTCCTCCTGGCTGCGGGAGTACACCAAAATATCATCAATAAAGACTATCACGAACATGTCCAAATATAGCCTGAACACTCGGTTCATCAACTCCATGAATTCTACTGGGGCATTGGTCAACCCAAATGACATGACCAAGAACTCATAATGCACATACCGAGTATGGAAAGCTGTCTTAAGGACATCGGATGCCCTAATCCTCAACTGATGATAGCCAGATCTCAAGTCAATCTTGGAAAATACCCTGGCACCCTGAAGCTAGTCTAACAAATCATCAATCCTCGGTGGTGGATACTTGTTCTTAATCGTTACCTTGTTCAAATGCTAGTAATCTATGCACATCCTTATCGATCCGTCCTTCTTCTTGACAAATAATACTGGTGCGCCCCAGGGAGAAACATTGGGTCTGATAAAACCCTTCTCTAGCAAATCCTACAACTGGTCCTTTAACTCCTTCAGCTCCGGCGGGGCCATACGATATGGCGGGATAGAAATGGGCTGAGTGCCCGGAGCCAAATCAATACAGAAATCAATGTCCCTGTCGGGGGGAATACCCGGCAGGTCTGAAGGGAAAACATCTGGAAACTCCCGAACAATAGGCACAGAATCTATAGGAGGGACCTCAGCACTGGAATCACGAACATAGGCCAAATAGGCCAGACACCCCTTCTCGACCATACGTCGAGCCTTCACATACGAGATAACTCTGCGGGTAGAATAACCTAGAGTACCCTTCCACTCTAAACGAGGCATATCGGGCAACGCTAAGGTCACAGTCTTGGCATGGCAATCCAAGATAGCGTGATAGGGTGATAGCCAATCCATACCCAATATGGTATCGAAGTCAACCATATCTAAGAGCAACAAGTCTACACGGGTCTCAAGACCCCCAATCACTATAATACATGAACGATGGACTCGGTCGACCACGATAGAGTCACCTACCGGCGTAGACACATATACAGGAATACCCAGAGCATCACTAGGAATAACCAAGCATGGTGCGAAATAAGATGAAACATATGAATACGTAGACCCTGGATCAAATAGTACCGAAGCATCTCGATCACAAACCAGAATCGTACCTGTAATCACCGCGTCTGAGGCCTCTGCCTCTGGCCTAGCCTGGAGAGCATAGCAACGGGGCTAGGCCCCACCACACTGAACTGTATCCCTAGGTCGATCTGCTGGTGGCTGACCTCCGCCCCTGGCGGTCTGAGCTCCATTTCTATGACCTCTACCTCCACCTCTATGGCCTCTACCTCCACCCCTGGCTGGCTGTGGGGCATCTTGTGCCTGAATCATAGGACGGGGACCCTGCTGCTGCGATTGTGTACCCCTCAATATCGGGCAAGCCCTCCTGATGTGCCCATACTCACCACACTCATAACATCTCTCCGAAAGCTATGGCTGGCCCAGGCGACCCGAATGACCTCCACGGAAACTCTGAAGTGGATGTGCGCTGATAGGAGCTGGCGGTGCACTGAGTGACTGCTGATCAGAATAATGCCCATGGGAACCACGATCACCTAGGGCACCCTGAGAAACCTGGAGGGCCGACTGGAAAGGCCTAGAAGGCTGACCCCTATCATAAGAATCCCTGCCTCCAGATGAGGCACCAGTGAATCGACCTGTGTGACGGGGTCTCTTGTCTGCTCTATGACCACCCCCCTATGGCAGAACCATCTCGATCCGTCGGGCCACATTGGCCGCCTCATGAAAAGTAATATCACTCCCCGCCTTCCTGGCCATCTGAAGACGAATAGGCTGGATCAAACCATCGATAAATCTCCTCACCCTCTCCTCTCAGTGGGGAGTATGACAAGAGCATGGCGAGCAAGATCAATGAACCTGGTCTCATACTAAGTGACCGTCATAGAACCCTACTGGAGGCGCTCAAACTGCCTCCGATAAGCATCCCTCTGAGTAACGGGGAGAAACTTCTCCAGGAACAACTCTAAAAACTGATCCCAAGTCAGAGACGGCGACCCCGCTGGTCTGGCTAAACAGAAATCCCTCCACCAAGTCTTGGCGGATCCAGATAGGTGAAATGAAGCAAAATCAACTCCATTGGACTCAACAATGCCCATGTTCCGAAGAACCTCATGGCAGCTATATAAGAAATCCTGGGGGTCCTCAGAAGAAGCACCGCTGAATGTAGTAAGGAAAAGCTTGGTGAACTTATCCAACCTCCACAAAGCATTTGCGGACATAGCCGGGCCATCGCCGGTCTAAGCAACTACCACCGGCTGATCTGCCATATCAGGCTGAACCACTAGAATCTGACCTTGGGGAGCTACCTGCTCCGGAGTACGTACAGCAGGAGTTTGGGCTCCTCCTCCAGCCTGAGAAGTGGCTGGTGCTACAGGAAGCAATCCTACTTGGGTGACACTCTCCATGAGGCCCACCAACCGGACCAAAGCGTCATGAAGAACTAGGGTAGCAATAAACCCCTCTAGGACTTGAGTTGGGCACACCGGAACTACTATGGCTAGGGCCGGAACCTCCTCGCCAATGTCAACCTGAGGCTCCGCCACTGGTGCTGCTGTTCGGGGCTGAGCTTTGCCCCTACCTCGGCCTCTAGCACAGCCTCGTCCTCTGCCCCTAGCAGGAGCTGCCTGGGGCTCAGACTGCTGGTCGGAAGATGAGGAAATGTGTGTTCTTACCATCTGTGAAAGAACAGAGTAGAATTTCGATTAGCATTGAGAAACAGAACTGCACGACAAGAAAGAACAAGTGTGAGACTTTTCCTAACTCTGTAGCCTCTGGGGGATAAATACAGACGTATCTGTACCGATCCCTCAGACTCTACGAAGTTTGTCCGTGAGTTGTGAGACCTATGTAACCTAGTTCTCTGATACCAACTTGTCACAACCCGGATTTCCCATCCTCGGGGTCGTGATGGCACCTACTCGTAGTAGCTAGGCAAGCCAAATTTAGTTACTTTTCCTCTAATAAACAAGCTTTTTTAACAAATCCTTCGACAATAATATTTCATTAATAAACAAATCTCTTAACAACTCACAGCATCAATATAGAACATGAAATTTGATAACAGCGGAAGTCTGAATTATAATCTGAATCAAAATGCGGAACAGTCAACAATAGCCTCTACCCAAGACTGGTGTCACATTACTCACGAACGACTAAGAGTTTACTAAATACAAGGTATAAAAGAAACATAAATATGTTTATCCCGAATACAAAGAGATGACAGTCTAATATAAGGATAGAAGGGAGACGTCGGGCTTGCAGACGCCTGCAATGCTACTTCGGGTATCTACGGACTGAAGGTATGCTCCCGAACTAAAACTGTTGTTGCTGCTGCTCGAAACCTGGACCTGTGCAAAAATACACAGAGTGTAGCATCAGCACAACCGACCCCATGTGCTGGTAAGTGTCTAGCCTAACCCCGGCGAAGTAGTGACGAGGCTAGACTGGACCACCATATAAACCTGTGCAATTATATATATATAGCGGAATCGAAAATACTAGGCAAGTAAACGATATAGAAGGGGGGAGACATGCTGTGGGGAGATAACAATATTAATAGTAAATCTGAAATAACAATTTAAGGACAACTTGTAATTTATAGCGGACAAGAATCAACCCTCCAAATAAACGCACTTGTATCAATAATTATTGTGGCGCGCAACCCGATCCTAATGTATGAAAAAATGTTGCGGCGTGCAACCCGATCCATATCATTTAGTATTGTTGCGACGTGCAACCCGACCATTAACATTTAGTATTGTTGCAGCGTGCAACTCGACTCTTAACATTTAGTATTGTTGCGGCGTGCAACCCGATCCATATTTTTCATTGCGCCTCATCCAAACAACAGTCACAAATAAAGGGGGGGCAAGAGAGTAAATAAACAATAGCAAAAGTCCCGGCAATGGAACACACAACAAACAATTAAAACCCGACAAGGGCGCAACATCAATGAACTCAATATCCCGGCAAGGGAAAAAACCAACAAAAATCAACGAAATGTCCCGGCAAGGGAATAACCAATAACTCTTTCTCTTTTTTTCATTTCTTAATTCACGATATCACTTGAGCCCAAGCTCCACGGAATTACTTATCTCATATACTGTCACAATCTATATTTCTAAACCGAGCCAATACTCCACAAAGTACCAAGATCACAATTTCTATCACAAAGCCTTTACCATATATAGAAATCGTCAATCAGACATGAAAGGCATAACAACAACCAACTATCCGCAATTAAGGACTCACGGTCATGCTAGATACTAATGTATATATACTCGTCACCATGCCTATACATCGTACTCGATCAATTAGCAAGTAGCAAACAAAACTCAACTCCTATTCCCTCAAGCTAGGGTTAAACCAAACACTTACCTCAAAGCCTTGAATTCCACTCAATCCTCAACAATCGCTTTACCCCGCGATTCTACCTCCAATTTGCTCGAATCTAGTCACAAATTGCTCAATCACTTTAATAAACACTAAATGAACCAATTTGAATGCATAAAAATGAATTTCCCAAGTTTTTTCCAAAAATTCCAAAATTTCCCCCAGGCCCACGTGGTCAAAACCCGAGGTTCGAACCAAAACCCGGTTACTCATTTCCCCACGAACTCAAATATGTAATTTGTTTTGAAATCGAACCTCCAATCGAGGTCCAAATCCCCAATTTTTAGAAACCTAGGTTCTACCCAAAAACCCCAATTTCACCCATGAAAATCCTTGATTTTAAGTGGAAAACATGTTAAATGATGTTAAAGATTGAAAGAATCGAGTAAAAATCGACTTACAAATGATTTTGGATGAAGATTGTTCTTGAAAAATCGCCTATGGTGTTTGGGTTTTGAAAGAATGGTGAAAAGTGATGAAAATTCGACTAAGTATAAAATTTGCTGGGCTGCGGATATGGGAAATGCGAAGTTGGGTTCGCAATTGCGAACCCTGCAGGCTTGGGAAATGCGACACTACTGTTCGCATTTGCGAACTCAGGCTTACCAAGGGACCTTCGCATTTGCGAAATGGGTCTCGCATTTGCGAACCAGTGACCATCGCATTTGCGAGGTTTGGCTTCGCATTTGCGATCCTTGGCCGGCCTAGAATGGTTTCGCATTTGCGAACCATTCTTCGCATTTGCGATAGTTGGACCTTCGCATTTGCAAACTCTAGCTTCGCAAATGCAAATCCTGCAGATAGCTGATACCAGATTTTTTTCCAAAAATGAGAAATGCAATCCGACACCTATCCAAAACTCACTCGAGCCCTCGGGGCTCCAAACCAAATATGCATACAACCTCAATAACATCCTACGGACTTATCCGTGCGATCAAATCGCCAAAATAACATCATATACATTGAATCAAGCCTCAAAACTCATGTTTTTCTTTGAAATTTTCATAAAGCATCAAATTTTCTTTTTAAGTCCGAAACACGTCAAACGACGTCCAACTTCAACCAAATTTTACAAAAAGCGCTTAAACCATATATAAGACTTGTACCGAGCATCGAAACCAAAATACGAGCCCGATACCACAGTCTTATAATCAAATTTCATTTCCAATTTCCTTAATAATTTCACAGAAAAATTCATTTCTCGGGCTCTAGATCTCGAAATTCGATTCCGGGCATATGCCCGAGTCCCTTATTTTTCTACGGACCCTCCGGGACCGTCAAAGCACGGGTCCGGGTCCGGGTCCGTTTACCCAAAATGTTGACCGAAGTCAAATTTACTCATATTAATATCAAATTTTATTATTTTTCACACAGAATTCATATTTACGCTTTCCGGCTACGTGCTCGGACTGCTCACGCAAATTGAGGCAACCCTAAATGAGGTCTTCGAGGCCTCAGAAGCATAGAAAGAGTAGGGAAACAAGTGATGACCCCTTTGGGTCGTCAAAAAATGTCAATAAGATTGATCGCCCCTATTTCATCTCATGCATTCTCTTCTTATTTGTTCATGGATCAGGAGGTTTTTATGTTTGACTAAGATTTATCCCTTCATCTTATTTAATTGATTTAATCAAAAAGGTTTCAATATCTTTTGGATCAAACAATGCCGTTTGTAGGAATTTCTTAGTGAAAGCTTCCTAGTCTCCTCCAGATCAAAAATGGGAAATACGATCACCCACCAAAATGAACAATAAGTAAACCTCACACACCCACCTAGATCATGGTGCTACATACAAGCAGAGGTTGCAACCAAAATCCTCCCCCGCACGCCGAGCGTCCTATGAGCCAACCAAAACAAGCCTAGCCCGCACAGGACAAAGGCACAAAAAAAAGAGAAAAGGGAAGAGAAAGAGAGCTGAATACGGTTACCGAATTCAGAAAGCACCACCCCCATCAACCATCGAAATGTCAAGCAAAGCGGGTAACACCATATATCCACCTCCATTCACCAACTCATCGGATTGGGATAAGGAGAGTATCATCCTGGCCCACCCCCTACTGTTTGACCAAACAGGAACGCAAGCGTCGCGCAGGCGAGCGAGCGAGAAAAGAAACATCCCAACTAAAGAAGGGGAAATTTACTATGAAACAACCGAAATATCGTCTACCAGACAATCCCAACTCCTGGGAAATGATGCCCCTTAAGTGATACCCCATCCCTCACCACGAAGGTGTCCCAAGAAAGCCTTCCCGGGGACTTAAAGACCGGGACGATGAGGGGGAGCTCCCCAAGGTCAAAAGGCCGATGAGGAGAAACTCCAATAGGTGCTTGAAACGAGTGAGAGGAAAGCAACATCATTTTCCGCTCTTCAACACCACATTCCACAACACGAATAAAATCAGGCGAACTGGGACTCCCCAGATACCCAACTTTTCGGAAAACCGGGACTCATGATGAGTTAATTTTTTGACGAAAGCTCAAAATAACACCCTTAAGGCCAAGGGCCTTCGCCAAAAAGAAGATTTTGATCTCGATCGAACAATGACGGTTAGTATTTCTACAAAAGTTCAAAATAACACCCTTAAGGCCAAATGCCTTCGCCAAAAAGAAGAGTTCGACCTCGATCGAATCACGACGGGTTAATATTTTGACAAAAGTTCAAAATAACACCCTTAAGGCCAAGGGCCTCCACCAAAAAGAAGAGTTCGACCTCGATCGAACAACGACGGGTTAATATTTCGATGAATGTTCGAAATAACACCCTTAAGGCCAAGGGCCTTCGCCAAAAATAAGAGTCCGACCTCAATCAAACAACGACAGATTAATATTTTGATAAAAGTTCGAAATAACACCCTAAAGGCCAAGGGCCTTCACCAAAAAGAAGAGTTAGACCTCGATCGAACAATGACGGGTTAATATTCCGATGGAAGCTCAAAATAACACCCTTAAGGCCAAGGTCCTCTGCTAAAAAGAAGAGTTCAACCTCGATCGAACAACGACGAGTTAATATCTCGATGAAAGTTCGAAATAACACCCTTAAGGTCAAGGGCCTTCACAAAAAAGAAGAGTTCGACCTCGATCGAGCAATGTCGGGTTAATATTTTGACGACAGTTCGAAATAACACCCTTAAGGCCAAGGGCCTTCTCCAAAAAGAAGAGTTCGACCTCGATCGAACAACGACTGGTTGATAGTTCGACGAAAGTTCAAAATAACACCCTTAAGGACAAGGGCTTTTGCCAAAAAGAAGAGTTCGACCTCAATCGAAAAACGATGGGTTAATATTTCGATGAAAGTTCGAAATAACACCCTTAAGGCCAAGGGCCTTCGCCAAAAAGAAGATTTCAACCTCGATCGAACAACGATGGGTTAATATTTTGATGATAGCTCGAAATAACACCCTTAAGGCCAAGGCCCTTCGCAAAAAAAAGATTTTGACCTCGATCGAACAACGACGGGTTAATATTTTGATAAAAGTTTGAAATAACACACTTATGGCCAAGGGCTTTCGCCAAAAAGAAGAGTTTGACCTCGATCGAACAAACGACGGGTTAATATTCCGGCGAAAGTTCGAAATAACACCCTCAAGGCCAAGGGCCTCCGCGAAAAAGAAGAGTTCGACCTCGATCAAATAATGACGGGATAATATTTCGACAAAAGTTCGAAATAACACCCTCAAGGACAAGGGCCTTTGCCAAAAAGAAGAGCTCGACCTCGATCGAACAACGACGGGTTAGTATTTCGATGAAAGTTCAAAATTAACACCCTTAAGGCCAAGGGGCCAAAAAGAAGAGTTCGACCTCGATCGAACAACTACAGGTTAATATTTCGACGAAAATCCAAAATAACACCCTTAAGGCCAAGGGCCTTCGCAGAAGAAAATTGGGACTTGTGACGGGATAATACTTTGATGTAAGCTGGAAAGTAACATCCCTACGGCTGAGGCCACTATTAGAAAAAACAATTCGATACCATTCGGACTTTTATGGGTTAGCACCTCGACACAAGGTGAAAAAGTAACGTCCCATGGGCTAAAGCCATCATCAAGGCCCTACTCAACCCGCGTGACATTAAAATCCCCTAAGAAGCGGGAAGTCAGCACGTGGAAATCTACTTTGCATCAAAATTATGAAGAGCAAAATAGGAAAAGGAGTACATAAGGCATGTAACAATGAAAACTCCTCTTTATACAAAGCTACCGCGCAAACAGCCTACAGTTAAAACAAACGGAGTCCAAGAAAAAATAATAAACAAAAAAAAAGAGACAAAGATAGCAATTCTTTCACTCAAAACCATCTCCAGGAGATCCTCCCTCATCACCAGCGCCCTCATCAGCTTCCGGCGCTGCAGAGTCATATCCACTGTTAACACGAGCCTCTCGTGCCTTCGCCTGTGCTCCTTCATATGCGGCCTCGGTAACGTTGCCTGCCTCCCACAAACTCTTATAGATGTCCCGCTGGGCCTCAACATGAACCCAGAGCTCATGCAAATGACGGGGAATAATGACGGAGAAGGATTCAACTTGAGCCAACAGTTGTTCCTTTTCGACCTCAAGAGTAGCGACCCAGTCCCCTAGGGTCGATGCCTCCCGATCGATCTCACCGATACGCTCCTCAAGCCTTGCTTCCATTAGCGTGGTTGTTGCCCTCCCCGATTCCTGCTTAGATTGGAGGACACGGATGGTGTTCTCCAAAGACACCACCCTCGCTAAAGCCGATGATCAGGCACTCTCGATATTTTCCAAACCAGCAACCTTTCTCTCCAACTCGGTCAACTTCCCCATCCATTTTACGCCCATCGCCCCGACCCTGATAAGATTCTTATCCATCTCAGATCGCATAGACCTCAACTTATCCTGAAGGTATTCGCACTCTGCAGCAACCCCTTTGCCCAACTCAAGCTCTTCGTCCTTTGCACAAAGTTTCTTCTCGAGTACACTACTTCTGCGAATAGCTTCCATCAGTTGTTGGTCCCTTTTCTCCAATTCCTCGCTGAGGGATCGAGCATCAGGGTTCTCCTTTAGCTGCTCTTGCATCTCACGGCACTTATCACGATAGCGCCGATATTTCCCCAACATTGTCAGGAAAATCTTTGCCTGAGTCTCAGCCCTACGAGCACTTTTAATCTCCACCATATACATCTGGAAAACGAAAAGACAGTCTAAGGCCAGAACGACAAAAAAAATGAAAGGAACATGAAAGAAAAGTGAAACGTGCCCTCAAGCCCATAGCGGCCAGTTCATGCATCAAATCAATATCAGGAACGTTCCGGAGAGCCTTGCTCTTGGTGGGGGAGCACAAGAGGTAAAACTACGGCACCAGGTCCTCCGTATCTCCCAAAAATTTGATATCCAATGAAATCACAAGAATACGGGACGACCCTCCGCATGAACCACCGAACGGGTAAGACCTTCCTCAAGCATCCTAACATCATCATGATCAAGATTAGACTTAGATTCGTAGTCGTCGACCACGACACCATTTCCCTTTTCTGCGGTCGAGGTAGAAGCACGACCAGGTACCGAAGATGAAGGTCCGTCCAAAGCAATAGTAGTGGCCTCAGAAGTCTGACCCCCCATCGTGGCAGGTCGTTGATCAATCATAACGGTGGCGATCTCCGTCGATGGGGCAAATACAACAACTGGTGCCGTCTTTATAGGCGGAATGGCATCAACTCCCGCCTTAGATCCTGTCAAGGGAAGGTCTTCCTCTAAATGTATCACGACTGAAGGAGCCATTTCGAATTCCACTTGCCGCCTTTTTGATGGCCCCTCCCCTTCTTCGGCACGGGAAGACTCCCCCGCTGGGGAGGTGACATGGGTTCGATTCTTAGGTCGAGGGGTGACCTCCGCGTGTACGGTCGTAGCTGTAGGTTCAACTGAAGCGACCCTCGACGAAGGTCTGGCAGTAGACACTGAGGCAGGACGAGCGAACGAGGCAAGTTGACAAAAAGATAGTGGAGGAGCCCTCGCTCTCCGAAATCTCCCTGGCATCGACAAACATCACATAAGAAACCAAGTAAAAAGGGGAGGAAGAATAGCGAACAAAAATAATATTACTCACCAGTAAGGGGCTTACATCCATATTTCTCATAGAAGGATGACTATGTACAGATATCGCCCGTATGAGGAAGGATGGAACTCACCCATTCGCGGATACCATCAACAGGTGTAGGGGTAGCTTCACAGCTATAAAAACACAGTTTAGTACTACCCAAAGGAAAGCGGTCAAACATCACTCCGATAAAAAGCATAGAAACTTACGTGCGAAGTTCCATTTCACAGGGAACCCTATAGGATCTTCCACAAGGTGCTCGGTCCGCACATAAAAGTAATTCTCGTATATGAGACGATTGGCTATGTCGTCCATCTTCACCACCAGAATTTTCGACCCTCAGTGGTGCATGTGAATCATCGTGCCACGAATGAGTTGAGGGGCGAAAATATTAAGCATATGCCCCAAAGTGATCTCGCAATCGGCAAGCTCCGCAAACTTGAGCAGCATGAGGAAAATTTATACAAGTACGACGAAAGTTGAGCCGGGCATACCTCGTAAAAGTGGCAAAAATCTACCACCAAGAGAGGGAGAGGAAGCGTGTGTCCAACAATAAAGGGGTAGGCGTAGAACACACAATACCCTGGGTTGTCAAAATGGACTATGTCTCCCCCCACCGCCGGCAGTATTTCAACGTGGCGAGGGATTCCCCACCTAGCCTTCAATTCTGCGATCCCCTCCTCAGTTATGACAGAGGGATCAGGTTCCGGCTCCTCCCGGCGGGACTGTGGAAATCGCTCCATGCTTTCCCCGGGCGAGGCAAGATCTCAGCCACCGACGGGACCTCCTCGTCTTGTACCACTTCTGCTCCTCCAGTGGCCAGAACATCACTTTCGGTGCCGGAGTTGTGGCAGAGAGGTCAGCGCGAGAAGAATCACCAGCCATTTGTATCAATTTGATAAAGCAAAGGGATAAAGAAAAGGAAAGACGAAAGTTCCTAGTTAACTGGAGAAAATCAAAAATCCGAAGTATCAGGAGAAAAGAAGATTCGCAAAGTTCTCTTAAGTAAATTCAAAATTCTCTTCTTTTTTGTTCTTTACCTTTCATTTTGGTGAGCACTAACAATTAATCATTACATACATGCGTTCTTTGTAAAGAGCTGTTAAGAAGAAAGCTAAGAAGAAGACTAAAAACAACACAGAAAAAGCATCACCATTTGCCAGTAAATCATACTATATTTAAAAGTGGGAACCTCCACAAGGGTCAAGTTGAATTATCAAATTGCCCATTAAAATCTGAGGGACAATTCTACCCTTCACTAAATTCCATCAAAGAAATTAGTTTTAAGCAGCATAGCTTGAATTAGGGTATCAAAGAGTGACGATAACGAAGAGTCACAATATATAGATGCGGGTAACTAAACAGTCTCCTTTGTTTAAGAGTTCCTTAGGCTTATCTATATCGTGTCTCTTTGTATTAGCAGAGCGTGTTTCTAGCCTATTTTGTCCTTTGGATTTCACCTACTGCCTTCTTTATTCTCATGGCCTCCTGATGGCATGTTTCTCGGGAAACAACAATAGAAATAAGCACATGCAGTTGATTGGAGATACTCCAGTAAGATGAAGCTTATTTTGATATCTTTTGGACTTTAATTTTTATTTCTAATTTTATTGGGACAGATATAGGTAGCATTATTGGACATTTTAGGTATGCAATATATATGCTGCCTCAAGAGCAGTTGAAAAATTCATTACCAGAGAAATTTGAGTGCCGGAATGAAACAAAAAGTAAGTCGCTTTACATAAAGATGTAGAAATTGCATTGTTATTATTGGAAAATTCAATTACGAGAACCCTACGTAAATCCAGAATTTGATGCCTTTGTGTTAAAATGTATTTATATCTTGCAATTAATCAAGCGCATAGTCGACTATCTTTACTAAATAGATATCAATGAATTTTTAAAAATAAGAATTTTGAGTGAAACTGATTCCTGAAAGTTTGTCTTTCTTTTTGAAAGTATACAACTCTCGATAGTAAACTACAAGGTTAAAAATATTTCATAATTGAATTGAATGTCTAAGTCTGACATCTAATTAGATCATATTTAATTTGTCCTCTAGACTATAGCTTCACTTTCTTATGATTTGTTTTACCTTCTCTCGTAGATTGGTGTAAACTTGAAAGACAGATGGTTAGTGCCATGAAACCTGGTTTTACAATTGTTTCTCCTAAGCTCTGTATCAACTGATATCAATTGGTTCGAGATTTTCATGATTTCTTTTTCTTGCATTCTGGGGAAATAATTACTCAAAAGTACAAATTGTTAGTGGGATCAGGAGCAGTTCACTGGTTCAAGCTATGATTTCAAAATGAGTTTGATCCATGTGACCTATATATTAAGCTTTTTTCTTCGAAAATTTGTAACATGTATGTAATTTAGCTAAATCATCTAGATGATAGCGCTTACTTTTTGCATTCATTTTACATTATCTAAGCATTACGAACTACTATTGCCTTATCTCGGATTCTAACATTTACACCCCCAACATGTACATATATTTACTCTTTTTCCATTTAGAAGAGAATGCATCAGCCACCCAAGAACCATGTGAGCACCTCACATTCATCCTCGGCCTTGTGTTCATTTTTCTCTCTATTTCTCCTTTTCTAACCTATTTTTTTCTTCATTATCAACAAAAATCATGTATGTTTTTGTTTGTATTTGTTGAATTATCCTTTTCTTTTGTGTTGTCGAACATGTATAAGGACTGACACCTCCAATTTTGTCAACATTTTTAGCCAACATACACATGAAGGATTTATATGGCGAGTGGAATGAATAAAATTCGTATCTAAGATGACATACGTACTAACGATAAACAAATATTATATAGCACATGATGGATCATCTCCACTGCTAATGTTTTGAGGACTTTTGTTGGGTGTGGTTTCATCTTTTATCGTGTTCACTAAATGAGATTAATATTCATAAATTTCGGAATTTAGCATTTCCCCTTAATTTTTTATTTTGTAACTAAAATATTTAGTAATATTTATGTCATTTTCAAAAATAAATCATTATTTGTTGTGGGGTACACGCAACGTGTGTGTCCAGAAGCTAGTAAATTGTAGAAAAAGTAAAGAATTCTCCCATATATGAGGTAGATAATGTGACCCTTATGCATCTAACAATATGATGTTGTCATATAGTTAAAGAATGTATTATTTGTCAGATAATGTGACCCTTATGCATCTAACAATATGATGTTGTCATATAGTTAAAGAATGTATTATTTGTCAACCAGATGACATCCATGAGTGGATGTTCCGTTTCAAAATACATGTAAATAATTCCTTACAATTATCATGCGATGTTATCCAGGTGATTCAACATTGGGCCGTGCTGGCACGAGCGAACCCCACCTAGTGTACTAATATATATTGTTCACTAGAGGCTGGGGTGAAGCTATGTGTAGTCAAGAATAATTAACTGAACATTCTTTGGCGAAAACTTATACGGTATATAGGGTGTGTTTGGTATGAAGGAAAATATTTTCCATGGAAAATATTTTCCTAAAAAATGTTTTCACGGAAAATGAGTGGTGTATCACTTATTTCCCCTTGTTTGTTTGCTGGGTGGAAAATATTTTTTAGTGTTTGGTTAAAGAATAAAAAATATTTTTTTTTATGCTACTTTCCTCACCTCCCCCCACTCCCCTTCCCCCGAGTCTCTAAAAATTCACACAAATCCAAAGGAATTAATGTGTTGCTTTACCTTTTTACGCAAAAGTACGTTGAAATTTCTGCTTCATAACTAAAAAGAAATATTATTTTTTTGGTTGAAAAAGAAAGTACTCTTTCTACAATATGAAAATAAAGTACTCAGCTTATTGAAATAAAAGAAAATACTTTTTCTACATCATGAAAAGAAAATGCTCGTTTTGTTGAAATAAAAAAAATATTTTTTTTACATCATGAAAAGAAAATATTTTTTCTACATGAAAAGAAAGTATTTTTTGGTTAAATAAAATAATACTTTTTTATATCATGAAAAAAATAATACTCATTTGTCAAAATAAAAAAAAATCTATCTAGAACATGAAAAGAAAGTATTATTAATAATATTTTTATATAAGGTGAGGGTAGAGTGGAGTTGGGCGGGATTGGGGTGGAGGTGTGGTCGGGTGGGTGGGGTGGATGTGAGGGTGGGTTGTTGGGAGTTGGTGTGGGTGGGGAATAGGGCGGCGAAGTTGAGAAAGAATTTTAAAAAATGTTTTACCTTCACTTGATAGGAAAAATATTTTTCTTCAATGGAGGAAAATGAGTTCATGAGAAAAATATTTAGGTCAACTAAATATGAAAAATTTGAAAAATATTTCTCTTCGTACCAAAGACACAAAAATTCTTACTTGTTATCAATTTAAAAAAAAATAAAAATTGAATACCTTTGCATAATCCAATTTTCTGACTTCCGACTTTTAAATACGTTATTAAAATCATCTAACATTTGTTTGATTTAGTTAATACGAAATTTAGATAGGATGTTAACAAATAATGAAGAAGTTAAGAGTTATTAGATGTACGACGTGTACACAAATATTAAATGAAGTTGAAACCAATACTGTTAATAGTAAGAAGAAAGAAGAAGGATTCCGCGTCTACCATGTCGGCCTCTGGAATTCTTAATATAACCGCCGACAGATAAAACCGGCTGCCCTCTCACAGTTACTTATCCTCATATATCTTTTTGTTTTCTCATTTCACACTATTTTTTTCTTCACTTCACACTTGGTCTCAATCAAATAAAAAACAGCAACCGCCTTAGCTTTGTTGTCTTCTTCACTACTCCACTTGTCCATAACAAAGAAGAGTCTATGTGGGAGCTGAGGTTTCTTTCATAAGCTGACCGACTCTTTATTTATTACTTCAAAAGAAAAGTTCTTTTTATTTACCTTGTTATAATTTTCAACTCCCAACTTGTGTGTGTTGTCTAAATTAATGTCTCTCTCTCTATATATATATATATATATATATATATATACCGGTCTCTTTAAGAAATTTGCATTGGTACTAGTTTGTTCTTGTCAACCTTATTGACAAGTATATATATTGTAAACTTTTGTGTCTCTGTATTGGAGCTTTTTGTTGAGTTCTCTTTTTGATTATTGCATGTGTATGGTGAATTCAAGAGACAAAATATATAACAGGAGAAGACATGAAGATAGGGATAGAGATGATAATTATAATGTGTTGGAATCGATGTTTTCGGGTAATATTAATAGGGAACGGGAGATGTCAGTTATGGTTTCTGCACTAGCCAATGTTGTTGCTGGTGAAGATCATAGAGTAATTAATAACCAAGTCTTATTGGCTGATGAAAGTGGAGCAGCTGAGAATAATTTTGGTTCAGCTTTCTCTTCAGTTTCTTGGGGTGTTGGAGAAAAAAGAGGACGTAACGAAGAGCAGAGTGGCCATCATTTCTTACATTTTCCAACTTCTGATATTAGATCATCAGGTATTTTTCCTTTCTCTTCTTTTGTATACTAATAGGTTGGATTTTCTTTTATTTTATGCTTGTGTTCAATTCTCTTAAACAACCTCTTGTATGTAGATAAGACCTAGTGTGGTTCGATCCTTTTCCAAATTCGAGCATAGCAGAGCTTAGTTCACTAGAAAGCAAGTTTTTTTTTCGGAGAAGGGTCATAAATATCCTTAACTTATTTGAAATGACTCAAAAATACCTCTTATCCACCTTTTAGCCCAAAAATACCACTAATATTTTCTTTAGTATCAAAAGTGCCCCTTGAACTAATAGACAACAACAGTTGACTGTATGGGGCTTTTGCAAATCCATGTGGCATTCTTTGATTGTTCAATATTAAACAACTATAGATTTTGTCATTAAAGTGAGTGTCAAGTTCTGTATTTTAACCCCAATAATTGTAGCTTTTCAGTTGCTATAATACAAGTAGTTAACTTTAACATAGCAACTTTAGAAATGTTAAAATGTACTAGTAGAATTTTAGTCGAATAAATGAAATTAATTTTTAGGTAAAGAAAGCGTACAACCATGCCAGTTAATACTTACACTAGAAGAAGCACTTTTTTTTACACAGCAAAAAATGAAATTATGATAATAAACTGAAAGAAAAGAAAAGAAAAATTTAAGGAACTGGAAGAGAAAAGAAAGAGTTGAAGAACCCTATTAGAATATATGTGTCGGGTCTAATTTTTTTTTTCATGTTGACCAATCAAAAGTGTCACGTGGATTTGCAAAAAGTCTCACACAGTCAGTTGTTGTTGTCTGCTAGTTCAAAGGGCACTTTTGATACTAAAGAAAACGTTAATGACATTTTTGGGCCAAAAGGTAGGTGAATGGTATTTATGACCCTTTTCCGTTCTTTTTTTAATGTTGTGTTCTTAATTTTAATTAAGTAAATAAAAGTATATTTTTTCTTTAACTTTTAGTTAAAAAAGATTATACACTGACATAATATTAGGGCGGTCAAAAGTTCTCAAATTAAAACTTAGACATTTAGATGAGATGACACACAAATTTATAGTGTATGCTAATTAACAGCTAAATGTAGAATATGAGAGCATAAATGAATTAAGAAATTGCTTGATCTTTTCTCTATATGTGACGTATTCTGCAGATGTCATTTAGTTTTATTTTAGTACATGCCTTTGTTTTTTGTTTTGATTCTTATCATTATCTTCATCAAAAATTGCATTTAAAACTGACAATATATAGTATCAAGTATGTGACTATTTGAAGGATTGCATGTAGATATTCAATAACAATTTTAGGCAGGTCTTTTGTGTTTAAAATTTATTTACATGTCAAAGATCGGATCTGAGACGTACCTAGTGAAGAGAGCTTCGTTTTAGAATTTTCTCCGATAGTGCGAAAACTTTAGGCGTATTCACACTGAAACCGATCCTTACTATCAATTCTTTGATCAATGAAATCCGCGAACAAATTGAATGAAAATATTTTGTTGAAACTTTTCTCAAAAAACTTCAAACTTAAAATAGAAAGAACAAGAAACTAAGTTTTCTTGTCAAGAATATTTATTAGTTTTGCGGCTTCTTAAAATAAATCGCTTAGCCACGTTAATTGGGTGGAGTATATATACAATTATACAGTCACCAATCCTTTCCCTTTAGGTTAAAGGAAAAGACCAATGCCTTTTCTCACGTGAAAACCAATTCAGTAGTTGGCCTTTTCCATAATTCTTATAATTGGGAAATCAAATCGCATTCCTAATGGGAATTGCGTGATCGTCAAGTCCCTTTTGTGGGCTTTATACGGGAGTCAAATTCTAAATTGGATTCACTAAATAGTCTCTTTAGATGGTGTTTGGATTGGCTTATAAAAGGTAGTTTTTAAGCTAAAAGTTAAAAGTCATAAGTTGGCAATACCTAAATTTTGGCTTTCGGCTTATTTTTGTACTTTTTATGCCTAAAAGTAAGTGCTTTTAAGCACTTTTTATCATTGTCAAACACCATACAAACTAAAAAAGTGTTTAAAAGTCAATAAGCACTTAAAATAAGTCAATCCAAATATCTTCTTAGTCTTTATATATATATATATATATATATATATATATATATATATATATATATAAAACCACAACTTTAAGTTTATTAGAAATGAAGGCTTTAAACACAATAGATTTCTTTCCAATAAATGGAGTAAAATGATTGGCAATCGAAGCGCAAGTTAAAATTATAAGCAAGTAACACACCATTTACTCTTGAAATACTTTTCCCCAAAGAGGGCTATACACAATTTCAACTCATGAATATGTAAGATCTCAAAACATGTTGGGAATACTTACAAGATATATCATTAGTTAAAACAATCATATTTGGGCATGACTTGAGTACATAAGCTTTTAGGCAAATCAATTTTCGAAGTCATTTAAAACACTTGAATTAAGGCTCATTTCATAACTTTTCTCAAATCTATCATTTCATTTCACCGGCACGTTGGCCACAAGTATAACTTTATTTCTTGGCACGTTGGCCACACTTTATATCCCCAATTTACTTATTTCACTTTGAAACATCTTTATATTTTATCAACAATAAGACATTTCCAATCAAGACTTTAGGTATACATATGAGCAATTAAAAGTCTTAAGCATATTTAGATTTTCTTACACAATTTGGCATCATAACCTTCTTTTGAAACACGACTCAAAGACATAGCATTTTAATACACATATCATTCTTGAACACATTTCCAGAAGATAACATAATGCAATAGGAACATTTGGAACACGTTTTGAATACATAATTCTCAGCACTTTGCTTATTAGGAATACATATTAAATATATATCTTTCAACACTAGCTTATTCGGAATAGCCAATTTTGTAATGAACAACTCGGGACTTACATAAATTTCATAAATATCGTCGGATTCAATTCTAAGAGAGAAGTTTAGCCAACATACCTTTCTTGAGCTTTCCTTATATTACTACGATGTTTTGGAAATTCTAGGACAGTCTGTTTAGAAACATAACAAAAGTAAACCACACTTAGGAAGATATTCATGGGTTCACCTTACTTAAGCATTTCATCAAACACTAGGTGTGCAAATTGGTTACAAGGTTCTTCCACAAGATTTTCTTCACTTCACAACCCAATCTTTACCCATTTTTGCTCAACATCTTTCCACAAACCTTATTTGTACATACATGTATGTATAATACTCTAACACCCAAGAATCATACTTCCCATGACCTACTTTTAATCCAAATCC
>MU751628.1:56484-82603 GCA_026770625.1 Nicotiana glauca
TTTCTATTCCAAATAGAAAACTTCAATTTGTTCATATATATATATATATATATATAATTTAATTTAATTTTCTATTCCAAATAGAAAACTTCAATTTGTTCACAGTATTAATTATATCCTCTATGCTAACAAAGAATTTGGACTAATAATTTAAATTATTTGACTAATTAAATTCTACAATTTAATTACCAAACAATAAAATAATTAATCCTTTAGCAAAGAGCAGAACACTCAGTTAGTGTGTGACCCCATAGGTTCAATATTAAATCGGTAGTAAATTGATCATATCAATATACTAATCAAGGGTGGTGTCTAGCAACACTCCTTAATGGCCGGATAGAATGAAGTATACAATTTACTCTAAAGAACCAGTAGAAGAATAATGTAATAATTCCTTCTGTCCTTATAGCTCTAAGTCACCCTAGGATATGGTTTAACTTGTCAAATCCTAATAGGCGACCAACTATGTATTCATGTCAAATATAATCGACCATTGAATGACCTAAGAAACTCTTTTCTTCTTTCATTCAATTGGCCAAGGTCTTAATTTGGTCGTTTATAATTCATGATAACATGGAGCTTAAAGTCATTACGAAGAGTTGACAAATTCCATCTTTGATAAGTCACTAATTCTACAATTATTTAATCGTACCCAATATCCTTTCAATTATCGCCCTAGGTCCATAGGTGTCTAGTATCAAAGCACAATAAATAACTTGTCAATCACTGTGACTATCTCAGGTCAAAGGAAACTCTTACATCACATTCTTCAAGAGAATATCCTATTGACATTTTATGGTAATTCTAACCATTAGGAATTATCCAATGAATCGGTTCAATGATCATATCTCTATATGTATCATCTATCTATGTAATTTAGTTAATGAGATCAACTAATATTTATCACATAAAGACGATCACATAAATATTGATCTAACCGGATTACTAATGTCCAAATTAATAATCATACGATCAGGAACAAATTTAGATTAAATTATAAGAAATTTTTCTCTCATTATCATGATCTCCATCACGATGACAAGTCTCAAAATTTAATCAAGGACCGTATCAAATTAACCAAGCAGTTAATAATAATGATAAAAGAATATCAAATGTCATATATATTCTAAGTGAAATATCACAAAATATATTCAAATCATCAAATATGAGACTGGATCTAGGGAATATCTATTATATTCCTGACACTATTCACTATATTGATTTTTTAGTACAGTATTAATGAAAGGTACTACAATATTGTTAGGTGGACCTGTACGGGTGGTACACATGTTTTCTTGCATATCTTCTACACACTATTTTGGCCAAATCTTTGTACTTAATTCAACATATAATAATGGCTGGTACAAATCTTAAAACTCAGACTCTTTCATAATTTGGCATATGGATATTGTTATTTCTTTTAGTTATCATTTAGATGGCATGAGAGTATATAAAAATATTTAATTATCAGTATATTCCGAAATAAGAATCGAGTTTGTGTGTAAGGAATTTTACATCATCATGTCACCCTGCGCTACAAAAGGTAACATGTTTTATTTTCAAGATTATAAATTTCTCATTTTAAAGAGACTTTCATGTGGATATCATTTGAGTGAGCTGATAGTGTAAAGAAATCTCAACAGATAGCATATATTACTTAAAATCTTATGGTATATAGGTGGTGAAGGTACACGCATTAGGACAATTACCAGCAGCACGCCAACAGCAGAAGCAACATTTACATGCACTTCAACAAATGATCATCAAAATAGCAGCAGCGATCAATCTAATGGAGGAGATAATAGTAGTCAATCAAGAAGAAGATACAGAGGAGTTAGACAAAGGCCATGGGGAAAATGGGCAGCTGAAATAAGAGATCCATATAAAGCAACAAGAGTTTGGGTTGGAACTTTTGATACAGCTGATGCAGCTGCTAGAACTTATGATGAAGCTGCTCTTAAATTCAGAGGTAGCAAAGCCAAACTCAATTTCCCATAAAATGTTAAACTCTTGCCATCTCCAGTATTGTCTGATTCTCCAAATACACTTTATTCCATTTCTTCATCGCCCGATCCAATACTTCATACTTCTCTATATCGTCCCAATTTTATTGGATATCCCCTAAGGGACGATGAGCCAATAGTTCACACTTCTCAGTATCGTTCCAATTTTATTGAACGTCCCTAAAAAGATCACACTACTCATCATCAAACTTTGAATAATAATACTGATTTAAATGCTCAAGTTTTCATGAATGATGATGAGTTTCATAGGCGGCATGTGCCTTAATTTCCAAATATGTTTTTATCTCCTATTCAGCCACAGGTTCATATTCAGCCGGCCAGATGCTAGTCAGAGCGAACCCGTAACTGAAGCTCTAGCTCCGCCCTTGAGTTAGAGTAGTGGAAGCGGTTTTAAAGCTGCTTCTAATTGGTCAAATTCGGCTAATTATGGTCACCCTTCTTCTTTTTCTGGATAATATTATTGTACTTGAACATTTCATCTTCTTAGAAGATTTGACTAGCTAGCTAGCTAGCTAGTACATTAATTATTTCCATCACATGATGTGATTTTTTTGTATTAGTTAACAAAAATTGGCCAACATTGTTGTTTGGCTCAAAAGTTATCAATATACTTTGTAAGCTTAAAAATAATCAAATATAAATGAGGGTAAATCGTAATCAAATATAATAAAACCTAGAGACAAAAGAGATGAAATTATTGTAGTAGATCTGATAAGATGAACTCGAGAATGAGTGTTCGTTAGATGTAGAGATAGAGAGAGAGTAAGAGAAAATAAGAGAGTTATATTATCCGAGAATAATAATGATGCCTCTTTACAATGGGAAGGTCTCCTTTATATAGCAGGAGTCCTTCCTCGAAACAATCATAAAAGTACAAAAAGTAGTCAACGTCCCCCTAGCGAAGACGTTGATTTTTAACTGGCGTCGCCTTTGTCCCCACGCCCAAGTCGTACCCTTGCTTCAGTTGACGTATACTCACTAGGCGTACCCTTCGGCGTAGAGACGTTGAGGGCCAAATTTGACCCCATACAGTTAGTCCCTCCGCTCGTTGGAGGCGTATTCGGTAGACGTCTTCAATGGGCGGAAATGCAAACCTCGTCTTTGGAGAATTTGACCTTACTATGGGGGCGGTGACGTGAATGAGATGAAATGTATGACATCGCCAAGCTGCTGACGCGTGGCTCCCTTTTTGAAATGATGTTATCGCTCGCATGCGTCATAAATATAATTACTCCCGAGGCGGTTCAGAGGATGATGTGATGTTCTGGTTTCTCGCGCCCGTTTTGAATCATGCCTCTTCGATTCCTGCGCATCCTAACCCTATAAATAGAGGGAAGGTTCAATCCATTTCATCTTTCAAACCTTTGGAAAACCTTTTCTGGCTTCTTTCTTTGCCTTTCTTTCTAGCAACTGCTATTTCGTGCGAGACTCTCCCACTTCTTTGAAACCACATTTCCTGTCGTTAGTGCTTCGTTTCTTACATAGGATAACATGACGAAACGCCGTCAGAGTAGTAAAAAGACCAAAGATAATGCCTCATCTAGGGTTCCGGCCTCCTCCGGTGGCGAAGAGGAAAAAGCAGGGAAGGCTCTTGTTCCCCTTAGTGCAGACAACGTCCTCCCAAAGGAGATGCATATTCGAAGGAATTTTCCAACTAAAAGCCCAGCCCTTCCCTGGGAGCATAGTGATTTATTACAATCCCACCTAGACAATCTTCGAGAGACGCACCATATTCCGGACTATGTGGAAATGGCTCCGGCTGGGACAGACTATGCCAATGTGCACCAGCATGGGTACTGCACATTTTACGAGTACCCATTTTTTTATCGGTTATGGTCTCCCGATCTACCCGCTAATGGAGGAGCTTTGCCTCTTTTTCAATGCGTGTCCGGCTCAGCTTACTCCTTACACCTTGAAAGTGTGCAGGATTCTGACGACATATGCGGCCAAGGCTGAGTGCAGCGTCTCAATTCACCACCTTTTACAGTTATTCAGCCCCGATTACCTGAGGGGTACCATGCTGCAGTTGAAAAGCCGTGGCGCGAAGGGCTTGGCCGTTAGAGCTAACGACAAGACCAACCTCCGCTTTTGGCGTAAGTACTTCTACATCAGCACGGAGCACCTGGTGTCTAACCCTGAAGGGTTCCCAAAAAGATGGAACCCAGAACGTAAGTACCTTTATTTGTAGAATCCATGACAGCTTGTGACCTTGACCATACGGCCACTGTGATTTCTTTATTTACTCTTTTTTGTAGCGAGGGCTTCTCCACCCCAGTTTATTGACAATATTAAATTGTGGGTGGAAAGAATGATACCTTATGCGGAGGAATGCCATACCTGGGCCGCATTTCGTGAACGATACGGCCCGTCAGGTAATTCTTTGGCTTAGGTTTGGAGGTTCCCTTAGGTTTTGTTACCTGACTTACTCGTGTTGGCAGGTCGGAGCGCCCCTAAGAGGAAGAAAAACGTCGTTACCTCGCCTAGGGCGGGGACTGACTCTGAGGGTGGAGACATACCCTGCAGCTCGTCCAGTGATGGTGCCCCGAGGTTCCTCAACAAGAGGTTTCTCCTGTGGCGGCGTTCGCAAGTGAAGCGACTCCTTCAATGCCATGCCCGCGGCCTGTGGAGGAGACTTCTAAAGGTGAGGAGCCGCTAGAGAGAAAAAGATGGCGGTTAATAACGGGCAAGGGGATAGCCACAGAGTACGAGAGGGCGAGTGAGCCCTGTTAGGGGTCGAGGCCAGTTTTTATGGTCGATGCCATCCGTTCTGGAAGGTCGGCTCCCCAAAGGAGGGCAGTTCCCGGCGCCAGCCCAACCCACATTCCGGAGAGTGATTCGTCGGCTGCTGTTGGAGAAGTGGTCGACGGTGCCGAGAGGGTGGACCCTAAGGCCGCCCATGTGGATGCAGATGTGTTAATGAGGGGTTCGTCCCGTGTGGGGATGACGGCAGGTAGATCCAACTGCCGAATTCTGATCCCAGGAGGGTATAACCTGTTGCAACACAGCGAGCAGGCCTCAACGGATATGACCCTGTTATGTGCGACTGCTGAGCGTGAAATGCTGAAAGGTGTTAGTGACGGCCAAGAGGGTCGCTGGCGCGGCCTTGCAGGTAGTTTTTAGTTTTCTTTGTGTGTCGTAAGGCTAACTTTGATGCATACTGACTTGCCTTTCCTCTTTTTCTTCTCCTTTTAGACTCTCATTTTGGAGGTAGAGAGGAGGCGGCGAGCGCAAAGGAAGGCAGCCACCTTTAATAAGGTGGCAAAGAAGTATCAGTGGTGTCGTGCCAAGTATCAGGCACTGGCGGACCTACTCAAACAGGACCCAAAATTTCGGGTTTTCCGTGAGGGCCTTGAGCAGTCGGAGGCCCAACTGAAATGGAGGGTGGTCGAGCTGGAGCAGGTTGATGAGCAACTGATGGCTGCTTTGGCTCGGAACATCGAGCTGGAGACTCTTCTCCAGTCAAAGGAAGAGGAATTGGAGGTTGGTCGTGGGGTAGCGGCGGAAGCTACTGATTTGCGAGCCAAGGTCGCTGCCTTGACCGTCGAGCTCGATACCAGGATGGCTGAGGTTGAAGCTCTTAAGCGGACTGCTGCGCCAAGGTCTGATGAGGATTTGCATCGTGAGGCGCATGAGATGTGGGTGTATGCCGAGGCCAGACTGGTCGTGCTTGAGGAGTTCTTAGCTGCGGGTCGAGCTACTGAGACGGAGGTTCAGGAGCAACGGCGCGTAGCTCGCATCGCCCGCGAAGCCAGTGGGTATAGTTCCGACTCCCCAGACCGGGCAGGCTATAATTCCGAAGATGTTAACCGTCTAGGATCCGGGTCCTGGATCTCTGAAACTTATCAACCTGGTGACGGCAACGGACGTGATGGCGGCCAGGCGGGGGACGGCGAACAGAATGGCGAAGCCCCTTAGGACTTGTATACATTTTTGTTTTGTTGTATTTTGAAGTGTAAATGGGTCCTTTTGTACATGCATTTTTGGATGATAATGAAAGTTGTACGTTTACTGTTATTCCTTTCCTTTTGTATCTTTTATTTTTGGTATCTCATCTCCGTAGGGCGGATGCTCGCTTACTTGTAGGATTCTTAGTGTGCTTCTCGAATGTTGTTTATGTTATCCGCCGATAGGAGGCGGCTTCGATGCTAAATAGTGGCGGCTTTAGCTAATAATGGCATCGCTTTACCTGTTATTTACGTGCCTTTTGCTGTAGTCGAACAAAGTTGGTGGTTGTTGGCGACAACGGCCTTAGCCATAATATTGTCGATGGCCTTAGCCAGGTACGTAACTTCGACTATCGTCGAATTACTCATTTGTCGTAGTCGAGCTGGGTCGACTTATTGACGACGATGGCCTTAGCCATTTACACGTTGGAGATGGCGTTAGCCATGTACGTAACTTTGACTGTCGTCGAGTTACTCTTTTGTCGTAGTCGAGCTGGGTCGACTTACTGACGGCGATGGCCTTAGCCATTTACACGTCGGAGATGGCCTTATCCATGTACGTAACTTCGACTGTCGTCGAGTTACTCTTTTGTCGTAGTCAAGCTGGGTCGACTTATTGACGACGATGGCCTTAGCCATTTACACGTCGGAGATGGCCTTAGCCATGTACGTAACTTCGACTGTTGTCGAGTTACTCTTTTGTCGTAGTCGAGCTGGGTATTGACGATGATGGCCTTAGCCATGCACGTAACTTCGACTGTTTTTGAGTTACTCTTTTGTCATAGTCGAGCTGGGTCGACTTATTGACGACGATGGCCTTAGCCATGTACGTAACTTCGACTGTCATCGAATTACTCTTTTGTCGTAGTCGAGCTGGGTCGACTTATTGACGATGATGGCCTTAGCCATTTACACGTCGGAGATGGCCTTAGCCATGTACGTAATTTCGAATGTCGTCGAGTTACTCTTTTGTCGTAGTCGAGCTGGGTCGACTTATTGACGATGATGGACTTAGCCATTTACACGTCGGAGATGGCCTTAGCCATGTACGTAACTTCGACTGTCGTCAAGTTACTCTTTTGTCGTAGTCGAGCTGGGTCGACTTATTGACGACAATGGCCTTAGCCATTTACACGTCGGAGATGGCCTTAGCCGTTCATACATTGGAGATGGCCTTAGCCGTTCATACATTGGAGATAGCCTTAGCCGTTCATACTTTGGAGATGGCCTTAGCCGTTCATACATTGGAGATGGCCTTAGCCGTTCATACATTGGAGATGGCCTTAGCCGTTCATACGTGGAGATGGCCTTAGCCGTTCATACATTGGAGATGGCCTTAGCCGTTCATACATTGGAGATCATGCTAGTCCAGTCCCTTTTTCATGTCAGCCAGGAGAGCGCAAGGAGTGGCTGGTATGACAAATTTGTTTCGCAAATATCTCCAGGTGTCCCCTCTGCCGCCTCGTTAAAAACCTCCCCGAGAAAACCCAATTGGGACAAAACTCGGGTAAGGGAAAAAAAGGGAGACTCGGGAGACGCCTTTTAGAAATGGAAATACTTGAGGTGGGCGACGTTCCAATTATTTTGGAGAGTTCTTCCTTCCATTATTTCTAATTAGAATGCTCCTTTACCTGATGCTGCTATGATTTTGTAGGGTCCGTCCCAGTTGGTGCCCAGTTTTCCTTCGCTTGGGTCTTTTGATGCCAATGTTTTGGCTTTGAGGACGTAGTCTCCCACTTTGAGTGGTCTTACTTTGGCTCTTTTGTTATAGTATCTTTCGACTTGTTGTTTCTGAGCCACCATTCTTACGTGGGCCATTTCTCTTCTTTCCTCGGTCTCGTCGAGGTCTTGAAGCCTATTTACATCGTTCTCTGTTCCGCTGGTATGTGAATACCTCAAGCTTGGTTCGCCGACTTCGACTGGTATGACTGCGTCGGTTCCGTAGACCAGTGAGTATGGTGTTTCTCCTGTGTAGGATTTTGGTGTGGTTCGGTGTGCCCACAATACTTCCAGTAGTAGCTCGGGCCATAGCCCTTTGGCTTCCTCGAGTTTCTTTTTCAATATGTTCAGTATTGTTTTGTTGGAAGACTCTGCTTGGCCGTTGGCGGTGGGGTGATACGGCATGGAGAGTATTCGCTTAATGTGCCATTTGTAGAAGAATTCCATCATCTTCTGACCGACGAACTGTCGTCCGTTGTCACAGCTGATTTCTTTGGGGATGCTGAAACGGCAGATATATGAAGGCAATGACTTCCTATTCGCGTATTTGGGCGTACGCACCTGCTTCCACCCACTTGGAGAAGTAGTCAGATAAAACTAATAGAAATCGTACCTTTCCTCGTCCTACTGGTAGGGGACCGACTATATCCATTCCCCATTTGATGAAAGGCCATGGGGAAGTGACTGAGTGGAGGGGCTCTCCTGGTTGGTGTATCATGGGGGCATACTTTTGACATTGTTTGCATCGGCGAACGTATTCTGCTGCCTCTTTCTTCATGGTGGGCCAATAATAATCGGCTCGTATTATGCAGCGTATGAGGGCGTGGTTGCCTGTATGGGCACCGTAGTGGCTCTCATGTACTTCTTCGAGTACTGGTCTCATTTGGTGCGGCCCTAGGCACTTGGCTAGAGGTCCGCCAAACGTCCTTTTGTAGAGCTCGTGGTTTATCAGGCAATACCTGGCGACCTGTACGCGGAGCTTCTTTTCTTCTTTTTTGTCGAGTGGGAGTGTACCATCCTGCGGATAGGATACAAATTGGTTGCGCCAGTCCCAAGTCAAATTTAAAGAGAGTACCTCAGTGTGATGAATGGCTAAATGGAAGAGGGTGACCACGCTTTCTTTGTTGAAGTTTTTAGTGGCTGCGGCCAATTTTGCCAAACCATTTGCTTCAACGTTCCGTGCCCTTGGAATTTGTTCGAGGCGGCACTCGTCGAACTTAGTCATTAATCTGTGGATCTCTGACTGATATTTTTGCAATCTCTGCTCCTTGATTTGGTAAGTCTCAGTGACCTGGTTCACTACGAGTTGGGAGTCGTAGTGGAGAATGAGTCATCGAGTCCCATATTTGATGGCTAGTTTCATACCTGCAATAACGGCCTCGTACTCGGCCTCGTTGTTAGTCATTTCGGGGCACCGCACGGACTGGCGAATTATTTTGCCCGTGGGGACCTCAAGAACGAGTCCCAGTCCTGATCCCGAGGCATTAGCGACGCCGTCAGTGTACAGAGTCCATAAGTCGGTGTTGGAGGGGGTACGACGTGCCTCTAGTTCTGCCTCTAGCAGTATTCTGCGCTGAAATCGGCTATAAAGTCGGCAAGTACTTGCGACTTAATGGCGATTTTCGGGTGATACGAGATGTCGTGCTCGCTGAGCTCTATAGCCTATCTGGCGAGTCTGTCTGATAACTCAGGCTTATGTAGGACACTTCTCAAGGGGAAGGTTGTTACTACTTTTATGGGGTGGCATTGAAAATAGGGTCGGAGCTTTCGTGAAGCTACGACCAATGCCAGGGCTAATTTTTCAAGGTGTTGATACCATGTTTCGGCATCCACTAAGGTTTTGCTAATATAATAAATAGGAGATTGCGTACCTTCATTTTTGCGGACCAAGACTGCGCTGACGGCGACCTCGGAGACGGCAAGATATACCAGTAGGGGCTCGTTTGGACTCGCTTTGGCCAGTAGTGGCGGCGAAGATAGGTATGCTTTCAATTTTCTCAAGGCTTCGATGCATTCCTCATTCCACTGTAATCCGTTGTCCTTTCTCAACACATTGAAAAATTTATGGCACCTGTCGGAGGACCGTGAGATGAATCTAGATAGGGCGGCTATTCGCCCCGTCAACTTTTGTACCTGTTTTTTGCTGTTCAGAATATCAGGTATTGCATCTTTCGCCTTGATCTGATCTGGGTTGACCTCGATGCCTCGTTGAGACACGAGAAATCCTAAGAACTTTCCCGAGGCTACGCCGAAAGCGCATTTCTCGGGGTTCAGCTTCATCCCGTACCTTCTCAGTTTTCGAAGGCTTCTTTTAGATGGTCGATGTGGTCTTCGTTCTTTGTCGACTTCACCAGCATATCATCGATATAAACCTCCATGGTCTTGCCAAGCTGTTCTTTGAACATTCTGGTGACCAGTCTCTGGTACGTAGCCCCCGCATTTTTGAGCCCGAAGGGCATTACCTTATAGCAGTATGTCCCTTGGTGGGTGATGAAAGTTGTTCTCTCCTAGTCCTCCTCGGCTATCATGATTTGATTGTAGCCGGAGTAGGCATCTAAGAAGCTCAACAGTTCATGTCCCGCGGTAGCGTCGATCAATTGGTCGATGTGGGGTAGTGGGAATGAATCCTTCGGGCATGCTTTGTTCAGATCAGTGAAATCCACACACATTCTCCACTTCCCATTTTTCTTTTTGACCATGACGACATTGGCGACCCACTGGGGGTTCTTCGATTCTTTGATGGAACCGTTGGCCAGTAGTTTGTCAACCTCCTCGCTGACCACTTCATTGATAGCGGCGTTGAATTTCCTTCTCATCTGGCGCACGGGCGGATGTAGTGGATCGACGTTCAACTTGTGGGATACGATGTCTCGCGGGATTCCTGGCATATCTGAATGGGGAAAAGAAAATAAATCTGCATGGTTAGTTAGTAATTCACGATACCTACTCGGGTTGGTGAGGTCGTGCCCGATGTAGGCTTTCTTTGTAAGGTCGATGTCATCCAATTGGACCAGGTTGAGGTCTTCGATCGTTGCTTTACAGGCTTCCACGACGTCGGGGTCCCTGATGACGTCCGTTGTCGGGTTGACTTTAGTCCCCGACACGGCTGATTGCTATGCTTCTTCACTCTCCCATTTTAGCTATTTGGTGTGGGTGCAATCTTGAGCTATTTTGTAGCATTCCTGTGCGGTGCGCGGCTCGCCTCGAATGCTGAATACCCCCCACGGGGCGGGGAATTTAATCACTTGGTAAAAACTTGAAGGGACAGCTGGCATGGCATGTATCCATAGGCGTCCTATGATGATGTTGTAGTCCATTTCCTGGTTCATTACGTGGAAAGTTGTTTCCAGCGTGACCCCTCCTGCTAAAACGGGCAGTGATATTTCTCCGGATGTCTGTTCCACTGCATTGTTAAAACCAATTAGTGTTATGCAACGTGGTATCACCTTACCCTTGATTCCCATTTGTACGAGGACCCTCGGGTGGATAATACAGGCGCCACTTCCATCGTCAATCATGATTCTTTTAACATCTGTATAGGCGATACGTAAAGTGATAACTAAAGCATCATAATGAGGGAAAGACAAACCGTCGGCATCGGACTTATCGAAGGTGATACTATCTTCGAAGTCATCATACCGTTCATGGGCGATGGTCCATTTTAGTTTGTGCGTGGTGGCGAACTTGACGTGGTTGATTTCTAAGTCGTCGCCGCCTCCGACGATCATGTTTATCGTGCGTGCTGGGGAGGGTGGCTTTGGCGGACCGTGGGGTTTTTCCCGTCCGCGCGCAAAGTTTATTTTTCCATTATCACTGAGCAATTCCCTCAGGTATCCCTGGTTCAGCATCCTGACCACCTCTTGTTGTAGGCCTATGCAATCCTCGGTTTTGTGCCCCCGTTCCTGATGGAACTCGCATAGGACGTTTGATTTCCTTGTAGCGAGGTCTGATTTCATCTTTTGCGGCCACTGCACCTTGGTGCCCAGCTTCTCCAGTGCGTACACTATTTCTAAAGGAGACACACAAAAGTTATGGGCAGATAATAAAGGAGGTGTACCTCTTTCATTTCGGAGTGGGGCGACGTATCGCTGTAGAGCATCCGTATGCCTTGGTGGTGGATGGGAGGATCTGGTGTATGGCTGGTTCCGGTCTTTGTTGGAGCGTGGGAGTTGTTCTCGCCGTCCGTCATTGCATCTATCCCTCCTTGTCTCTGAGTGTATCGCTGTTAACCGTTGGGTCGGCCCATTAAGATCATCCTCGTCCGCTCGTACCTTAGCGCAATAGGCATTGTGGATTTCCTCCCATATGGTAGGGGGATATTTTATGAGACGGCTTAGTAGTTTCTTGGTTGCCCTCGAACCGTCCCTGTTTAGCCCGTTCTAGAAAGCGGCGACTGCCATACCTTCCAATACGTTTGGCAGACTCATCCTTACCCTGTTGAACCTGGCTAGGAAGTCCCTGAGTCCTTCCCCTACAGTTTGCCTGACGGCGAAGATGTCGTTGACCCTTGCTTCCGCTTTCTTTGCTCATGCATGGGCGGTGACGAACTTATCCATCATTTCCTCGAACGTTGATATTGCCTTAGCTGGTAGCTGAGAGTACCAAGTTAGGGCTCCTCCCGTCAACGTCTCACCAAACTTCTTCAGCAGCACCGATGGTACCTGCTCTTTTGATAGGTCATTACCCTTCACAGCAATGACATAGTGGATCAAATGATCCTCGGGATCTGTGGTTCCGTCGTATACCCTCAAGTAGGGCGGCATCTTGAAGGTTTTTGGGATAGATTGAGGGGCAGCTTCTTCGGTATATGGTTGTTTGACGAATCTTCCCACGTCGCGTTTTGATAGCAACTTGGGAGCACCAGGGATCTTGTCTACCCTCTCCTGATGCTCTTTCATTTGGTCGCAAAGCGCCTTGTTTTCATTCTCCATTTCTTCCATCTTCTTTAGGATGACTGTTAGCGTGTCATCATTGGCCTATGCTTCGATGGGTCTGTTATTAGCTCGTACAACTTTAGGTTCACCCATGGCAGCAGTGATGCTTACCGTTGGCATATACCTGACGTTACTTTGCGGTGACTTCTCAACAAAGCCACTTAGAGTACTTGTTAGCCATTCTTCCAGTAGCTTCTTGAACATCGAGGGTGCTTCCTTAGCCGCAGATGTGGAAGCTCCTTTTTCATGTAAGATCGTCAGATCTTCAGATGGAGAAGGTGAGATCTCTGTACCTAGTGTGGTGCTAGGGGTTGCATTCAAGATAGCCTTGTCACTTGCCTCGTTGAGAGGACCAAGGAGATTGGATGCAACACCCACTATTGCTTTCGATCTGGTGTTATTTTTGGCCATCTTTTTGTGTTGTGTAGAGAATGGTAGTTGGTTGTTCTCTAGGTGGATACTATGATTTTGATTCTCGAATTCCCCACAGACGGCGCCAAATTGTTTGGCTCAAAAGTTATCAATCTACTTTGTAAGCTTAAAAACAATCAAAAATAAATGAGGGTAAATCGTAATCAAATATAATAAAACCTAGAGACAAAAGAGATGAAATTATTGTAGTAGATCTGATAAGATGAACTCGAGAATGAGTGTTCGTTAGATGTAGAGATAGAGAGAGAGTAAGAGAAAATAAGAGAGTTGTATTATCCGAGAATAATAATGATGCCCCTTTACAATGGGAAGGTCTCCTTTATATAGCAGGAGGCCTTCTTCGAAACAATCATAAAAGTACAAAAAGTAGTTAATGTCCCCTAGCGAGAATGCTGAGTTTTAACTGGCATTGCCTTTGTCTCCACACCCAAATTGTACCCTTGCTTTAGTTGACGTATGCTCACTAGGCGTACCCTTCGGTGTAGAGACATTGAGGGCCAAATCTTACCCCATACAATTGTCAATTTTCCTTTTTGTTAGTTTTGGTGATACATTGTTCTTGTTAGAAGTATATTAATATACGTAATAATCTTCAAAACAAAATCCATATCTCCTTTTGGTTTATGATGCCAAATATAGTAATTGTGATACTATATGCATGCATAATATGATCATGAAGAATTATATTTATTGTTAAAAAATTATTCTGGTAAGTAGGAACTTTCACTAAATAAACATATAGGTATCATATACACTCACCCCGAAAGCTTGTCAGCTTAGAAGCTAATCCCTCTTGACATGTCCTCCGCCATAGACATCTTATACACCAACCCCTAGGCGCTCAACTTTTCCTCTAAAGTCATAATTGTATTATATCAGTCTAACTCTGAAAAAAATAAGTCCGGGGTCTAACGAAGGGCCGGCTCGCAGGTCTATTGTATACTGTATTATCCTGTATTTCTGCGAGAGGTTTCAATCTGACTTTGATATTTTATTCAATTCGTCATTGTCCAAGCTTAGGACACATTTTTGCTCCAACCAATTTCATGGATTGATTTGTTCTTTTGTTACCCAACGTTGAGCCTTTATCACGTACTATGTGAATTATTTGAGCTCTATCTCATACGTCATTAGATTTTTTTTCCGGCCCTTTTTAACTGAAATTGGCTTTGCTATCCCTTTTTTCTTAAACTTGCCAACCTAGAAGCACAATAGTCATTCTCTAGAAAAATGGTATAATATTGTGACGATCCAAAAGTGTCATCACCTGTTTTCTCTCTTATTTCGTACTTCCGAGGCCTTGAAAAACCTCATTTATAGTTGTCTCGATTTGCGTGCAAAGTCCGGGCGCTTAGCAAGAAAGCTTAAATGTGAAATTCTGTGAAAAATGCTAAATTTTGATGTTAAAATGAATAAATTTGACTTCGTTCAACATTTTGAGTAAACAGACCCGGACCCGTGATTTGACAGTCTCGGAGGATCCCTAGAAAAATATGGTACTCGGGCGTATGCCCGGAATCAAAATCCGAGGTCCCGAGCCCGTGAAATGAATTTTTAACAGATATTGTTTTTTCTGAAATTGTTAAGGAAAATGAAAATGGAAATTGATTAGAACGCGTTGGTATCGGGCCCGTATTTTGGTTCGGCGCACGGTACAGGTCTTATATGTGGTTTAAGCATTTTCTGTAAAATTTGGTTGAAATCGGACGTCGTTTGACATGTTTCGTACTTAAAACTCTAAATTTGGAAGTTTACGAAGTTTGTTGAAAAACTAATAATTTTGAGGCTTGATTCCTTGTTTTCGATGTTATTTTGGCGATTTGATCGCACGGTCAAGTTCGTAGGATGTTGATGAGTTAGGGTGTGTGTTTGGTTGATAGCCCCGAGGGCTCGAGAGTGTTTCAGAGGTGTTCTGGGGTGGTTTTGAACTTAGGAAATGTGCAGGTTTTCTTCAGCTGCCGCAGAACTCAGCTTCTTCTTCGCGTTCGCGAAGCTTCAGCTTCATCCTTCATCGCGTTCGCATAGAGTTATTGAACTCCGAGGGTCCAGCCCTCTTTCCTTCTTCGCGTTCATGATGGCTTGACCGAGTTCGCGTCGGGTCCCAGCCTTTCCTCATCGCGTTCGCATATATGTCCATGCGTTCGCGTAGGCCAACTCCCTGGAACCCAGCCTCTTCCTACTACGCGTTCGCGTTTGACCTTCCGCGTTCGCGATGCTTTGACCAGCCCATCCTTCGTGAACGCGAAGGGTAAATTTTGCCAGTTATATTTTAAATTTCAGAACACAGTAGCTACGGGATTCCTTCAAAAATACACGAACTCCTTTCTTCTCCAAGCACTTAGACGTCCATTGAAGCCCCCTTTCTTCAAGACCACTTGGATTAGTAAATTCCAACTTGATTTCTTCATTTTCCATCATTATTTATCAAATTCCTAAGCTTAAATCATGTAATCTAGGTTTGAAATTGGGGAAATTGGGTAGAGTTAGGGCTTTTTATATTTTCTCGATTTAGACCTTGTTTTGGGGTCGAATTTGAAAACAAATTATATATTCGGGTTCGTGGGGGAATGGGTGATATGAATTTGGTCCGAACCTCGTGTTTTGACTAAGCGGGCCCGAGGTCAATTTTTTTTTTTGGAATTTTGGGAAGAAAGCTTAGAAATTTATATTTATGCATTGGGTTCGATTTGTTTAGCATATATTGATACTATGGAAACATTATTGTATAGATTTGACTGAGTTGGAGCCGAATTCGAGAGGGAAAGCAGTTTTTGTGGATTGATTTGCCCGTGGAAGTCGAGGTAAGTGTTTGGTCTAACCTTAGTTTGAGGGAATAGGAGTTGAGTCTTGTCTGCTACTTGCTAATTGTCGAGTACGGTGTATAGGCATGGTGACGAGTATCTATACATTGGTGTCTAGTATGACCGTGCGTCCTTAAAATGTGATTATCATGATTTTGTTGAAATTTCCATGCTTAATTGAGGATTCCTATATAATGTAAAGAACATATGAAAGACATTATGATTATCTGATTCCCTGGAGCATTGGCTCGAAAGATAAAGTGAATTACAGAGTAAGAAACGGAAGAAAGAGATGATTTAATGGTTATTCCCTTGCCGGGACGTTTTGCTGGTAGTTGATCTTCTCCCTTGCCGGGATATTGAGTTTATTGATATTGTTCACTTGCCGGAATTTAACTGTTTTATTGTATTCCCTTGCCGGGATTTTCTTCCATTGTTTGTTTACTTTTTTGCCCCTATTTTTGACTGTTGTTTGGATGAGGGAGAATGATATTGGTGGATCGGATTGCACGCAGCAACAGTGATAAATGATATGGATCGGGTTGAACGCCGCAACAGTGATAAATGATATGGATCGGGTTGCACGCCGCAACAATGATAAATAATATCCATATGGATCAGGTTGCACGCCGCAATAATGATATTTATGGGTCGGGTTGCGCGCTGCAACAATGATATATGAGGGTCGGGTTGCACGCCCAACAATGCTAAATGATATTCATAGATAGGGTTGCACGCCGCAACAATGATATTTGAGGATTGGGTTGCACGTCGCAACAGTTGCTGATTCAAGTGTGTTTTATTTGGAATATTCGTTACTTGACTCGCTGTAAATTCTTTGGTTGCTTCAATCTTTATATCGTGGTTTCCTATTGTAACTGTTGCCTCCCCATAACATGTTCCCCTTATGTTATTGACTGTTAGTTTCTATATTTCTTTCCGTTGTATGTATATATTTGAACTGCACAGGTTTATCTGGTAGTCTGGTCCTAGCCTCGTCACTACTTTGCCGAGGTTGGGCTAGGCACTTACCAGCACATGGGGTCGGTTGTGCTGATGCTACACTCTATGCTCTTTTGCACATATCTAGGTTTTGGTCAGCAGCTCTAGTAGCGTGGGTGCAAGTTTTTAGTCCAGCGAGACACCGAGGTAGCCTTGCAGGAGTCTGCAGGCCCGGCGTCTCCCCTATCCTTTATACTTGACTGTTATCTCATTGTATCCGAGACAAAACAGAGATGTTTCTTTCAGAACTTGTATTTAGTATTCTTAGATGTTCGTGATTATGTGACTCCAGTTCTTGGGTAGAGATTCATGTTGGGAATTCCGTATTTTATTCAGTTATTTGAATTTAAGACTTCCGCTTACGAATTTAATTCTGTTGCCTTTATTTTAATGTTGTTAATTATTAAAAAGGAATAGGTTCTTAATGAAAAGTGATTAAGTTTGGCTTGCCTAGCTCCTACTAGTAGGCGCCATTACGACTCCCGAAGGTAGGAAATCCGGGTCCTGACAAGTTGGTATCAGAGCACTAGGTTGCATAGGTCTCACAACTCACGGACAAACTTGGTAGAGTCCGAGGGATCGGTACGGAGACGTCTGTATTTATCCCCAGAGGCTACATAGTCAGGAAAACTTAACATTTGATCTTTCTTGTCGTGTGGTTCTGTTTCTCAACCACCGATTGAATTTCTACTCTGTTCCTTTGTAGATGGCGAGAACGCGCGCTTCTTCATCTACCGCTCACCAGTCCGAGTCCCCAGCAGCAGCCCTAGTGGCGGAACCTCGGGTTGATTTTGAGGAGGAGGTTTCAGTCCCAGCAATCCTGGTGGGCCCAGCTCAGGTCCCAGAAGGGTTCATTGCCACCCCAGTTCTTCAGGACGTTGTAGTCCGATTGGTAGGCCTCATAGAGGGTGTCATTCGAGCAGGTTTGCTTCCAGTGGTTCAGCCAGCGGTGGCAGGTCAGCTGGGTATAGTGACTCAGGCCAGGAGTGAGATCATTTTTCGGGAGGCGGCCAATGTGGGCCGCAGAGTTGAGATAGTTATGCAACAGGGAGGTAGTCATGGGTTGGATAAGAGGCCCCTTCATGCAGGCAGATTCAGTGGTACCTCGTCTGGAGGTAGAGGTTCTTATGGTAGAGGTCATCCTCCTAAGGCCTTTCAGTCAGCTCTCCAGGTCACTAATGGCACATCAGGTGGTCATTCAGGTCGACAGGGTCAGTCTCAGTTTCCTCAGCTACAGCATTCGCGTGGATGTTATGAGTGTGGTAAGTATGGTCACATCAGAAGGGCCTGCCCGAGTTGAGGGTGCTCAGCTACAGCAGCCGAGGTCTTGCCACGCTTATGGCGACACGAGGCACATTGTCAGATATTGCCCTCGAGTTTATGGCAGCTCTCGGCATTAGAGTTCTCGTGCTATGGTTCAGGCACCAGAGGTTCCACAGCCAGCTAGAGGTGGTAGTCTAGGTGCTAGAGGTGGAGGCAGAGGTCATAGAGGTGGAGCTCATACCGCCAGAGGTAGAGGCCAGCCAGCAGCCGGGCGTCCCAAAGATGAGGTTCAGGGAAGTGGGGCCCAGCCCCGGTGTTATGCTTTTCCAGCCAGGCCAGAGACTGAGTCATCAGATGCTGTCATTACAAGTACTATTTTGGTCTGTGATAGAGATGCTTCAGTGCTATTTGACCCAGGGTCTACATATTCGTATGTGTCATCCTATTTTGCACCGTACCTGGTTATGCCTAGTGATACATTGAGTATTTCTATTTATGTGTCTACACCGGTGGGTGATTCCATTATGGTCGACCGGGTTCATCGTTCTTGTGTGGTAGTGTTTGAGGGTCTTGAGACCCGTGTTGATTTGTTTCTCTTAGACATGGTCGACTTTGATGTCATATTAGGGATGGATTGGTTGTCCCCGTATCATGCTATCTTGGATTGCCATGCCAAGACCGTGACCTTGGCTTTACCGGATTGCCTCGTTTGGAGTGGAGAGGGACCCCTGGTCAAGCCACTTGCAGTTTTATATTATATGTGAAGGCTCGACGCATGGTCGAGAATGGGTGTTTAGCTTATTTGGCGTATGTTCGTGACTCCAGCGCAGAGGTCCCTTCTATTGACTCTATACCCATTGTTCGGGAGTTCCCGGAGGTTTTCCCTTCAGACCTGTCGGGTATGCCGCCCGACAGGGATATTGACTTTTGTATTGATCTAGCTCCGGGCACGCGGCCCATTTCTATTTTGTCGTATCGCATAGCCCCGCTAGAGTTGAAAGAGTTAAAGGATCAGTTGTAGGATTTGCTTGAGAAGGGTTTCATTAGACCCAGCATTTTGCCTTGGGGTGCGTCGGTGTTATTTCTGAAGAAAAAGGATGGTTCGATGAGGATGTGCATTGATTATAGGTAATTGAACAGAGTTACGATCAAGAATAAGTATCCACTGCCGACGATTGACGATTTGTACCACCAGCTTCAAGGTGTCAAGGTGTTTTCAAAGATAGACTTGAGATCTGGCTACCATCAGTTGAGGATTAGGGCATCCGATGTCCCCTAGACAGTATTCCGCACTCGGTACGGGCATTACGAGTTCCTGGTCATGTCATTTGGGTTGACCAATGCCCCAACAACATTTGTGGAGATGATGAACCGAGTGTTCATGCCTTATTTGGACTGGTTCGTGATAGTCTTTATTGATGATATTCTGATATACTCCTGCAGCCAGGAGGAGCACGAGCAGCACCTCAGAGTGGTTCTTCAGACTTTGAAGGATAGTCAGTTGTATGCTAAGTTCTCGAAGTGTGAGTTCTGGTTGAGTTCGATTGCATTTCTGGGTCACGTTGTATCAGCAGAGGGTATTCAGGTGGACCCAAAGAAGATTGAGGCAGTCAAGAACTGGGCCTCGACCAGCATCAGCTACAGAGATTCGGAGTTTCTTAGTGTTGGCAGGCTACTATCGTCGGTTCATGGGGGGTTTTCATCTGTTGCAGCCCCGATGACCAGATTGACCCAGAAGGGTGCCCAGTTCAGATGGTCATACGAGTGTGAGGCGAGCTTTCAGAAGCTCAAGACGGCTCTGACTACGGCACCGGTATTGGTTTTGCCCACAGGTTCAGGGTCTTATACAATCTATTGTGATGCTTCTCGTATTGAGCTTGGTGCAGTATTGATGCAGGATGGCAGAGTCACTGCCTATGCTTCGAGGCAGTTGAAGATCCACGAGAAACATTATTTGGTTCATGATCTAGAGTTGGCAGCCATTGTTCACGCTTTGAAGATTTGGAGGCATTATCTATATGGTGTGACGTGCGAGGTGTACACTGATCACAAGAGTCTTCAGTATCTGTTCAAGCAAAAGGAGTTGAATTTGAGGCAGAGAAGGTGGTTGGAGTTGTTGAAAGATTATGATGTTACTATCTTGTATCACCCGGGAAAGGCCAATGTGGTGGCCGATGCTTTGAGTAGGAAGTCAGCCAGTATGGGCAGTCTTGCTTAAAGGCCGTTTGCTTTGGATGTTCACGCTTTAGCCAATCAGTTCGTGAGACTGGATATTTCTGAGCCCAGTCGTTTATTGGCTTGCACGGTCACTCGTTCTTCATTATTGGAGCGTATCCGTGATCGGCAGTTTGATGATCCTCATTTATGTGTCCTTAGAGACACGGTGCAGCGTGGAGGTGCCCAGCAGGTTACCTTAGATGATGATGGAGTTTTGAGATTGCAGGGCCAAGTATGTGTGCCTAATGTGGATGGGATTCGAGAGTTGATCTTAGCGGAGGCCCATAGTTCCCGGTATTCTATTCACCCGGGCACCGCGAAGATGTAGCAGGATCTGAGGTAGCATTATTGGTGGCGTAGAATGAAGAAAGATATAGTTGCATATGTGGCTCAATGTTTAAACTGTCAGCAAGTTAAGTATGAGCATCAGAGGCCTGGTGGATTATTTCAGAGGATCGAGCTTCCCGAGTGGAAGTGGGAGAGGATTACCATGGATTTCGTTACTGGACTTCCGTTGACCCGGAAGAAGTTCAATGTAGTTTGGGTCATCGTTGATAGGCTGACCAAGTCTACTATTTGGTTCCTGTTGCAGCCACCTATTCATCCGAGAGGTTAGCTGAGATCTACATCCGGGAGATTGTTCGCCTTCATGGGGTGCCAGTATCTATCATTTCGGACTGGGGTATGCAGTTTACCTCGCACTTCTGGAGAGCAGTTCAGCGAGAGTTGGGCACCCAGGTTGAGTTGAGTATCGCCTTTCATCCCCAGACGGATGGTCAGTCCGAGAGGACCATTTAGATCTTAGTGGATATGCTCCAAGCTTGTGTTATTGACTTTGGAGGTTCGTGGGATCAGTTTTTACCTTTAGCGGAGTTTGCCTGCAACAACAGCTACCAGTTCAGCATTCAGATGGCTCCTTATGAGGCATTGTGTGGTAGACGATGTCGGTATCCAGTTGGATGGTTGAGCCGGGAGAGGCTCGGTTATTGGGTACGGATTTAGTTCAGGAGGCCTTGGACAAGGTCAAGACCATTTAGGATAGGCTTCGTACAGCTCAGTCCAGGCAGAAGAGTTATGCAGACTACAAGGTTCGAGATGTGGCTTTTATGATTGGTGAGCGGGTATTGCTCTGAGTGTCGCCTATGAAGGGCGTGATGAGATTTGGGAAGAAGGGCAAGCTTAGCCCTAGGTTCATTGGTCCATTTGAGATTCTAGGTCGTGTGGGAGAGGTGGCTTATAGACTTGCCTTGCCGCCTAGCTTATCAGTCGTGCATCCAGTGTTTCATGCATCCATGCTTTGGAAGTATCACGGCGATCCATCCCATGTGTTAGATTTTAGCACTGTCCAATTGGACTAGGATCTGTCTTATGAGGAGGAGCAGGTGGTTATTCTAGACCGGCAGGTTCGACAATTGAGGTCGAAGAGTTTTCCTTCAGTGCGTGTTCAGTGAAGAGGTCAGTCTCTTGAGGCATCGACCTGGGTGTCCGAGTCCGATATGCGGAGCCATTATCCTCATCTATTTCCCGACTCAGGTACTTCTTTCTTTTGTCCGTTCGAGGACAAACGGTTGTTTTAGAGGTGGAGAATGTGACGACCCAAAAGGGTCATCACCTATTTTCTCTCTCATTTCGTGCTTCCGAGGCCTTGAAAAACCTCATTTTTAGTTTCCTCGATTTGCGTGCGCAGTTCGGGCACGTAGCCGGAAAGCTTAAATGTGAAATTCTGTGAAAAATGCTAAATTTTGATGTTAAAATAAATAAATTTGACTCCGGTCAACATTTTGGGTAAACGAACCCAGACCCGTGATTTGATGGTCCCGGAGGGTCCGTAGAAAATATGGGACTCGGGCGTATGCCCGGAATCGAAATCCCAGGTCCCGAGCCCGAATAATGAATTTTTAATAGAAATTGTTTTTCTGAAATTGTTAAGGAAAATAAAAATGGAAATTGATTAGAACGCGTTGGTATCGGGCCCGTATTTTAGTTCCGGCACCTGGTACAGGTCTTATATGTGGTTTAAGCGCTTCTGTAAAATTTGGTTGAAATCGGACATCGTTTGACGTGTTTCGGACTTAAAAATCTAAATTTGGAAGTTTATGAAGTTTGTTGAAAAACTAATGATTTTGAGGTTTGATTTCTTGTTTTCGATGTTATTTTGGCGATTTGATCGCACGGTCAAGTTCGTAGGATGTTGATGAGTTAGGGTGTGTGTTTGGTTGGGAGCCCCAAGGGCTCGGGAGTGTTTCGGAGGTGTTCCAGGGTGGTTTTGAACTTAGGAAATGTGCAGGTTTTCTTCTGTTGTTGCAGAACTCAGCTTCTTCTTCGCGTTCGTGAAGCTTCAGCTTCATCCTTCATCGCATTCTCATTCATTGCTTTGCATTTGCATAGAGTTATTGAACTCCGAGGGCCCAGCCCTCTTTCCTTCTTCGCGTTCATGATGGCTTGACCACGTTCGCATAGGGTCCCAGCCTTTGCTCATCGCGTTCGCATGTAGGTCCACGCGTTTGCGTAGGCCAACTCCCTGGACCCCAGCCTCTTCCTTCTACGCGTTCGCGTTTGACCTTCCGCATTTGCGATGCTTTAACCAGCCCATCCTTCGCGAACGCGGCCTCATTCTCGCGAACGAGAAGGGTAAATTTTGCCAGCTATATTTTAAATTTCAGAACATAGTAGCTACGGGATTCCTTCAAAAATACATGAACTCCTTTCTTCTCCAAGCACTTAGACGTCCATTGAAGCCCCCTTTCTTCAAGACCGCTTGGGTTAGTAAATTCCAACTTGATTTCTTCATTTTCCATCATTATTTATCAAATTCCTAAGCTTAAATCATGTAATCTAGGTTTGAAATTGGGGAAATTGGGTAGAGTTAGGGTTTCTCGATTTAGACCTCGTTTTGGGGTCGAATTTGAAAACAAATTATATATTCGGGTTCGTGGGGGAATGGGTGATATGAATTTGGTCTGAACCTCGTGTTTTGACCAAGCGGGCCCGGGGTCGGCTTTGTTTTTGGAATTTTGGGAAGAAAGCTTAGAAATTTATATTTAGGCATTGGGTTCGATTTGTTTAGCATATATTGATACTATGGAAACATTATTGTATAGATTTGACAGAGTTGGAGCCGAATTCGAGAGGGAAAGCGGTTGTTGTGGATATATTTGCCCGTGGAAGTCGAGGTAAGTGTTTGGTCTAACCTTAGCTTGAGGGAATAGGAGTTGAGTCTTGTTATCTACTTGCTAATTGTCGAGTACGGTGTATAGGCATGGTGACGAGTATCTATACATATGTGTCTAGCATGACCGTGAGTCCTTAAAATGCGATTATCATGATTTTGTTGAAATTTCCACGCTTAATTGAGGATTCCTATATAATGTAAAGAACATATGAAAGACATTATGATTATCTGATTCCCTGGAGCATTGGCTCGAAAGATAAAGTGAATTACAAAGTAAGAAATGGAAAAAAGAGATGATTTAATAGTTATTCCCTTTCCGGGATGTTTTGCTAGTAGTTGATCTTCTCCCTTGCCGGGATATTGAGTTTATTAATATTGTTCCCTTGCCGGGATTTAACTGCTTTATTGTATTCCCTTGCCGGGATTTTCTTCCATTGTTTGTTTACTTCTTTGCCCGTATTTCTGGCCGTTGTTTGGATGAGGGGGAATGATATTGGTGGATCGGGTTGCAAGCCGCAACAATGATAAATGATATGGATCGGGTTGCACGCCGCAACAGTGATAAATGATATGGATCGGGTTGCACGCCGCAACAATGATAAATAATATCCATATGGATCGGGTTGCACGCCGCAATAATGATATTTATGGGTCGGGTTGCGCGCCGAAACAATGATATATGAGGGTCGGGTTGCATGCCGAAACAATGCTAAATGATATTCATGGATAGGGTTGCAGGCCGCAATAATGATATTTGAGGATCGGGTTGTACGCCGCAACAGTTGCTGATTCAAGTGTGTTTTATTTTGGAATATTCGTTACTTGACTCGCTGTAAATTCTTTGGTTGCTTCTATCTTTATATCGTGGTTTCCTAATTGTAACTGTTTCCTCCCCATAACATGTTCCCCCTTCTGTTATTGTCTGTTACTTCCTGTATTTCTTTCCGTTGTATGTATATATTTGAACTGCACAGGTTTATCTGGTAGTCTGGTCCTAGCCTCGTCACTACTTCGCCGAGGTTAGGCTAGGCACTTACCAGCACATGGGGTCGGTTGTGCTGATGCTACACTCTGTGCTCTTTTGCACGGATCTAGGTTTTGGTCAGCAGCTCCAGTAGCGTGGGTACGGGTTTTCAGTCCAGCGAGACACCGAGGTAGCCTTGCAGGCGTCCGCAGGCCCGGTGTCTCCCCTATCCTTTATACTTGTCTGTTATCTCATTGTATCCGAGAAAAAATAGAGATATTTCTTTCAGACATTGTATTTAGTATTCTTAGATGTTCGTGAGTATGTGACTCCGGTTCTTGGGTAGAGATTCATGTTGGGAATTCCGTATTTTATTCAGTTATTTGAATTTAAGACTTCCTGTGACGACCCAAAGGGTCATTACCTATTTCCTCATTCGTTCCGTGCTTTTGAGGCCTTGAAAACCTTACTTTTACTTGCCTCGATTGGCGTGCACAGTCCGGGCGCGTAGCTGGAAAGTTTTTATGTTGAAATATATGAAATTTCTGAAAAATTTAAAGAATTTTGATATTAATATGATTAAAGTTGACTTTGGTCAACGATTTGGATAAACGGACCCGGACCAGTGGTGTGACGGTCCCGTAGGGTCTGTAGAAAAACATGGGACTCGGGCATGTGCCCGGAGTCGAAATCCGAGGTCTAGAACCCGAGTAAAAGAATTTTTTTGTTAAATTGTTTTTCTAAAATTATTAAGGAAAATAGAAATGAAAATTGATTAGAAGACTATGGTATCGGGCTCGTATTTTGTTCCGACGCCCGGTACAGGTCTTAAATATGTGTTAAGCGCTTTCTGTGAAGTTTGGTCGAAATCGGACGTCGTTTGACGTGTTTCGGACCTAATTATCTAAAGTTAGAAGTTTAAGAAGTTGCAAATGAAAATGATGATTTTGAGGCTTGATTCATTGATTTTGATATTGCTTTGGCGATTTGATCGCTTGAGTAAGTTCGTGGGATGTTTTTGAGTTAGTGTGTGTGATTGGTTAGGAGCCCCGAGGGCTCGGGAGTGAATTGGACTGGGTTCGGGGTGTTTTTACACTTAGAATGGTAGCAGATTTTTTCTGAAATTTTTGCCCAGTGAATTCCTTCTTCGCGATCGCGGCCTTAGGCTCGCGTTCGCGTACCTTCCCTTGTTTCCTTCTCCGCGTTCGCGATAAAGTCCTCGCGTTCGCGAAGCCTCAGGCCGCCCTTCTTCGCGTTCGCGTGATGCCAAACGCGTTCGCGTAGGCCAATTTTTGGGCACCCAATATTTTCTCTTCGCATTCGCATCCCTCGCCCGCGAACGCGATGCTTGCCAACTTTTGTCCATCGCGAACGCGACCTTACTGTCGCAAACGCGTAGGGTAATTTCACCCAGCAATTTTTAAGTCATAAAAAGAGAACCATTATGGGATTTATTCCCATTTTTCATAAACCTTGTCTTCTCCACAGCACATAGGCGATTTTTAGAGCTAACCTTCACCAAAACTTCTTGGGTAAGTATTATCTAACTCGTCTTCTTCATTTTCTATCATCATTTATCAAATTCCTAGACCTAAATCATGAAATCAAGTAGAAATTAAGGGTTTTGGGTAGAGTTAGGGTTTTGAG